>SNQJ01S0088566.1:106449-117119 GCA_010110895.2 Picea sitchensis
ATAGACAGTGGATGTTCTTCACACATGATCAGGGATCAAGAAAAATTCATCAGCTTGAAGAGAAAGGGTGGAAATGTTGCATTTGGAGATGACTCATCTGCCAAAATACTTGTAGAAGGTGTAGTAGAGCTTGGAAGAAAAAATGTAAAAGAAAAGAATGTCCTATTGGTTGAAGACTTGAAGCATAATCTACTTAGTGTTAGTAAAATGTGTGATCAAGGATACACTCTTACGTTTGACTCCCGAAAATGTAAAATAAGAGAAAATAACTCAGGAAGATTGGTTGCAATTGCAACAAGAAGACCAAACAACATCTACATCCTAGACATGAAGAAGAGAGAGAATAAAGAAGCCACACAAAAGGATTCCAAGGAAGAAAAAGTCCCAAAGACCGAAAATAAGGATGAAGTATTATTGAGTGCCACATGTTTAGGGGGAGCAGCCCTAAAGAAGAGAGTTAACTTTTTCCATTAAACTCAAGAGAAGAAAGACATACCATTTTCCATAGATGTCAAAGGGGGAGATAAATTGGGATCGTGATGATAGGGGGATCCGAGAATTCGCGAAATGTGATTTGATTAATTAACTTTAATTAATTAATCAAATCATAGGAGACATGAAGGTGGACAACATAGATGTAGATGAAGTGGAGGGGAGTGGAGGTGACCGACGTGAGTGGGGGACAGATGGCACTCATTGAGAGGGGTGGTATTGAGAGGCAATCTGACAGGATTTCGGAGAAGGAGGTTGGTGGTAAGTGGATTAGAGAGGGGACAGGTCCAAAATCCTAAGGATTTGCCACATTACATAGGGCCTGCGGTGATCTCAATCAATGGAAAACATGATGGCAAGCATTCCAAATAAAATACGACATCTACTGGTCCTTCAAGAAAAAATAGCAACAAAAATTCACAAAGACTCAATCAAGAAAGAAATGGATAAGAACTAGATCACTCAGTAATGGGAAAATCGCTCAAGTGGTACCCAAAAAATAAAAAAATTGACAGAGGATTTCTAGGGTGTGTTGAGTTCTCAACAAATGGCGAATTACTGGGTGAAATAAGAATCTTTGTTCCTACCTCGGGATCAATTGATGCAAAAGATGGTTAAGAACTTAACTGGTTTTTTAATCAGAGCCTCTTTTATCCTTGCATTTAAAATTCCCGAGTTGATTCATCTTGGGCTTCCTGTGGGGTTTTTCAACCTTTATTCCACCTTCACTTCCTATAACCATGACTAACTCTCCTTTTGACAAGATTCAAGTAAATCCTTCACTAGCCCTAGGCCCTTTAGTTATCCTTATTCACTTGCTATGGTGTTGCTCCATTTCCAATGAGCGTCAATAGCCCCAACAGAGTCATCCCGACGTCACAGACCTTGCTCTATTTCCAACAAGCATCCATAGCTTCAACAGAGTTATCTACATACTCTCTCCTACTATGCACTCATTTGATATGGTTGATTTTATTTCGATAGAATGCCCTGAGGGAGTGGGAGAGCAAGACATATGTTATTTTCAAAATGAGATGGTTAAGGTGATTTCTTTTATATCTCTATCTTTTAGGTATACGCAATCCTTTCTAGCTTACCATCTTTCCCTTAAAGTTTTACCAGACCACCAGGTAGACACTTCGTCATTTTCCCAAGGTTGTTCACTTGCAAGTTAGAGAGAAAACCCTTTAAAGCAACTGCAGGTCTCTAAACGCTTCTTGTGTTGTATGTGAGTGATGAGTCAGGAAAAGAGTTCATCATATCGCATGAATTGAGGTAAACCACTGTATTTCTAAATAAAATATTCAAAATCACAAAAGTAATATAGCAATGAACAAAACAAAAATGCATTCCACAATTGAAACAAAACATCGAGAAAATATGCACATCAAAAACTATTTTCCATTCATTGGGAGGGTGTCAGGTTTCCCCCTAAGATTATGCAACCGATACGTGCCTACCCCAATTTTCTCGGCTACCTGAAAAGGTCTAAGCCATAGATTATGAAACTCAGAATGTTTCCCTTTCAGTTCATTTGCTCTGTCCCATTTTAGGACTAAGTCTCCCACTTCAAATTTATTCTCTTTAGCCTTATAGTTATCAAACCACCTTTTAACTATATGTTGATGAGATATGAAAATTGATTTTTCTTTCTCCCTTTCTTCTTCCAGCATGAGGAGGGTATCAATTCTTTTTTGTATGACTAATGAGGGTTTTCCTCTAGAATCCTAAGAAAGTTGAAGAGATGGAAGATATAGCCCGTTTGGGAGGATGGATTCCTATCTGTATAACATAAAGTATGGGGAATTTCCTATTGTTTCCTTGGGTGTTACTCTATCATTCTATAAGGCGTTATGGAGTGAACTATTCCAATTCCTATGGTTGTATGCAACTATTTTCTTTAATATCCTCACTAGGATCTTATTGGTTGATTCTGCCACTCTATTCCCCTATGGATAATAGTTTGCAGAGTATCTAATTATGATTCCTTTGTCTAGAGAAAAATCTGTTAATAAGGTGGAATCCAAACTACATTATCAAAAGTAAGCTGCATTATCAAAGGCAAAGACAGAAGGAATCCAGGACCTGGTGATCAGTTGTCTCTCTATGAATTGAATCACCACGTTTTCATTCACTTGAGTTAGAGGGATGGCCTCTGTCCATTTCGTGAAATAGTATGTGGCATTCAGTATGTATCTATGTTGTTTTGAGGAACTAGGTGTAATTTCTCCTATGATATCTAAGTCACATTGTTCTAATGTCCTGGTAACGACCACAGGTTGGAGTGGGAAAGTTTCTTTCTTTTCCCTCCCTGCACTTATTTGGCAAGTTTTATAGTTTCTAGCATATGTGTGAGAATCCATGAACAGATTAGGCCAATAATAGCCAACTCTTAGTATTTTATGAGCAGTGGTGTTTCTTGTGAAATGTCCACCTGTAGGACCGTCATGGAGCTCCTTCAAAACTTTGTTTTCATCTTCATGTTTGAGACATATTAAAATTACCCCATCATAATTAACATGAAAGAGCACCGAATTTATGAGGCGATATTGTGTTTATTTTAACCTGAGGGCTCTCCTTTCACTAGGATTTAGGTTTTTTGGGCAAGTTCCATGATGCAGGAGATAATCCAGTTTCTCATACCAAGACTCTTTCTCTAGGGAGATGTAGGAAGCTTCACCACACCATAAGACCAATTCATTATCTCATCCGTGATCTTCATTTACTTGGTCCTATGCTTCAGTTGCCAGTTTGCATAACCCTTGTCCCTTAACAAGTTTAGAAATTTTTATATCTAGATCAAATTCTTGGACTTCCACCATCCAGTTTCCTCTTCTTTCCCCCATCTCTTGTTGAGTGAATATGGATCAGACTACAAGGTGAGGCACTATGACTTTGGTATGATTATTTAGGATGTAAGATATGAAGTGTTTCACTATCTTGTATACTACATAAGCCTTCTTGTCTATAGAAGGGTAATTTAGTTCGGCCCCTTGGATATTAGTGCTCATAAATGATATCGGGGCCTCATTGTTTTCATCATCCTTCTGAGTCAGTACTACAACAAACGATTGGTCAGAGGAAAAAGTATAGAGGAAGAAATCTTTGCTAAAATCGGGACTTCACAACACTAGGGCTTGCGATATTGCAGTCTTAATATCACTGAAAGAATGTTTTTGTTCATCATCCCACTTAAATTCAACATCTTTACAGATCACTTTTTGTAAGGGTTTGATCATTTCAGTGAAATCAAGGGTGAATTTCCTCACAAAATTGATTTTCCCAAAGAATGATTGCATATCCTTTTTGTTGTGGGGTAATGGAAGCTGATTTATAGCCCTAATCTGTTCTAGGTCTATGTGAATGCTTGCTTGAGACATAATGTGGCCTAACAATTTACCTTCCTCGATGCCAAAAATATTTTTCTTAGGGTTTAAGGATATACCGTATTTCCTACACCTTTCTAAAATCTAGGTTAAATGTTGGATGTGATCTTCTTTGTTCTTTGACTACACAATCACGTCAACCAAATAGACTACTACACATTTGTTGATTAGTCCTCGAAATGCTACGTCCATGTCCCTTTGGAAGGTTTCCCCTACATTTATTAACACAAAGGGAATACATTTATAAGCGAAGGTTCCCCACTTGGTTCAGAAAGTAGCTTTCAAACTGTCTTCCTCTGAAACTAGGACTTGGTTGTAACCTAAAAAATCATTCAGCAAGGAGAAAATATCAAATCCTGACACGGTTTGCAAGAGTTGCTCCATTGGTAGGACTGGGTAGTTTTCATTTTCTGAAGCTCTATTGAGGTTTATGAAATCTATGCATAGGTGGATGTCCCCAGAATATTTCCTCACAGGAACCAAATTTTCTACCAATGCAGAGTGTCTAACCTAGAAGATAATTTTGGCATCTAGTAGTTTCTTTAACTCCTGACACATGAGAGGTTCTAGGGATGGGTGGTACTTACGGAGCTTCTATTGGAAGGGCTTCACTTTAGGTTTTAATGGGATAGTGTGTTGAATGATATGATTATCCTAAGTTTCCAGATCCCGTTAGGACCAAGAAAAAACATCTTGATATTTCCTGAAAAGTTTGAGACGGGCCTTCCTTTCTTATTTAGACACTGCCTTGCCTATATTTATATTCTTGGGGTTTTCTGGGGTTCCCAAATTTATAGTTTATTGCATGGGAGAGGAGCTCCCCTTCTTTGTGTTAGTTGACCCTTTGAATATTTCTCTTAAGTCAAAAAGGTTTTCTAAATTATCTACCCCTTTGGGTATCATGTGAGACCTTGGTTTCTCAGTCGATTGATCTATATGAGGATTGGTTCCTGCTAATTTCTCTTGAAATACTTCATCTTCAATGGCCAAGTATTTAAAATTATCTTGATCGGTCAAAAAACTTATGATCTGTTCATTTCCTTCAAAGAACTTCCAATTGGAAATATTGTTGGGTACTGATGGCTTGTAGATTATATTCATAGTGAATCGGGAGGCTTCATATTCTTATAGAGGGGATAGCCTTGAGGCAGTGGTGCCCAGAGAATTAGGCAGAGTGTTCTTTGTTCTGGGGATCATTGTATTGTTGAAGGATTAAAAATGTTCTATTAGTCTGAGCACTTCTTGTTGGTAATTCTTTAGGTGGGGAGAGTTGCAATGTATAGTGTTCCTTACTTGTCTAATGATGATTTTAGAATCTCCTAAAATTTTCAATTCTTTAATGTTTAAGTCTATGGATTTGTTCGATACTTGTACTAGATTTTCATACTCAGCGTTGTTGTTTGTGCATTCAAATTCTAGCCTACAGGACAGGAAACTTCGTTTACCTTTTGGATCAATGAGGATGCACCCTACCCCTAAACCTTCTTGCAATTTAGATCCATCGAAGTAGAAGTTCCACATTTGTGAGCAAAGATTGTCAGCCCCCTTTTTCATACCACTTTACTCCTTCCCTCTTATCTTTTCAATGGTTTCTAATGCATGTTCTTGACAGAAGGGGGTTTCCTCCGACTTTGTTGGAAAATTTTCTTGAAAACTTATTTTGGATTTTTGAGTAAGAGGAACATCAGATGAGATGGGGGAGAAATTGTCGAAATCAGAGTCACAGGAATAATTTCCTAGCATGGGAAAATCTCTCGAGGAGGTTTCGTTAGGGGTTTCTCAGTCGGTGACAGTATGTTTTAGATATATTTCCCTGTCGATTTTGATCATGTCCGTGTGTCCCTTTAATGTCATCCAAAGGTCAGCCCAGTCTGTACTAAAGTATTTGTTTAACTTCTCAGACCAATATCGACTTAGTAGAAATCCATAAGCTTCTGGGATATCTACTACAATGATGTCAATTACTTGAACAAATTTGGGGTGTGTTGTTATTTTGATCATTACATATTTGAGCTCTCTCATAACCTTCACCTGGGTTTTGTCTAGTTGTATTACATGTTTATCACTTTTGAGAGGGACTGTGTTTAATGTTTTGCAAATAGACAATGGCATAACATTGGAGGATGCTCCTGAGTCAACCAAACAATTATGGAGGTTTTTTTTGAAGACTTCAAATGTCAAAAGGAACGGTGGGACAAAAGGTTTTCCCTTCTTATTTTCAGAGCAGACGTTTACATTTGGTTTACTCCTTAGATATACAGGGTTTAGATTCTCTCCTTGGTTAGTTCTTGTTGTAGGATTTTCTACTGATTTCAATGCTTGTAATAGAAAGTCCTTTTGTTGAGGGATTCTACACATGTCCATGACCGATATGTTTGCCTTCAACTTTTTCAAGTCTTATACTATGTTGTAGTCTAGCTTAGGTGATTCTCGTGTATGTATGCTTATAATATTTCTCTGGGGAACAAAAGGTTCTTTCGGGTGATTGGGAGCTGGTTTTCCCCCATGAATTTTTGGTCGTAGTAAGGTCGTTTGAGACATATTGACCTCTACTTTGTGTTTTCACAGCCAAGACTTATGCGGGTGGTTATTGAACCTCAAATAGGTCATCGAAAGTCATTCGTAGGTCAGGGTACCATATTAACATGGTTGTTTCTTCTAGTGGATCAACTTATTCCTGGTTAGCAATATTCATAACTGATCTGTTTGATTGTTCAGTTAGGTAAACCTCATCTAGAAACTGGTTGGCCATCAAATTCATGGCATGAACCCATTGTGGTCAGTCTCTTTCATATTTATTCTCTTGGTGATAGGTACAGAAAGAGACGGATGCTACATTTCCCAGATTGATGTTCAAGTTGGTTGGGGGGGTTCAATTGTTTTGAAAGGTTGATTTATTTTTTAAAAGGGTTTATAGGGCCTCTGGCCTTGGTTTCCTTCCCCTGCACATCTTTTCATATATATAATTGTGTTTGACAGTTTCTTAACCATGCATTGTAGGTATTCTATGTCTCCACTTCCTTTTTCGGGACCTTGTTCTGTTTGTTTTCCTGGGGGTCTATTCAATAGGAGTCCTCTCCTAGGAGGAGGTTGAACTTCCTTCTTAACTAATGATACCTAGCCTTCTTTATGTCCCTTCATTTGAAATTCTATTGTTTTGGCTTCTTCAAAATTCTCAACTAAGTTTGCTTTGGCAACCCTCTTCACAAACATGGAAATAGAAGATGAGAGAGCATTATCATATACTTCAATTTGCAACTTTTGAGTAGGTTTAGCTTTGGCTTGAAATTTGTTCAGTATAGTGGTGAACCATTGATTCTAGTCTTTCACCTTCTCCTTTGAACTCATGGTGTCAGCAAAAAACTCGACCATCAAATATCTTGCAGTGGTTTCTTCTACAAATATATCTAGAAAATCCTTTTGAAACTTCGTCCAACTAGTTATGGATTCTACAGGTAAGTTAAAATACCACGTGGAGGCTGAATTATCGAAAGTGAAGGGGAAAAGCCTCAATACTACGTCTTCATGTTGAACATTCATAAGTCTGATAGCTAGTATGAATTTTTTTATATGGTCTTAAGGAAATCTTGAGGTCAGGGTAAAATTTAGGGAATAACTTCTCTAGATGTCGGGGAAGGTTATGTACTCATCCAGGGATGGCCAAAGCATCTCTGGCCAACCAAGGTTGATTATTCTGAGGTGGGTTTCCCCTTTCTTCATTATGATCATTGTTATCTTCCATGTCCTATGATCCCAAAACTGAGAGTTTAGAGTTAAACCCTTCCTCGTCGGAAAAATCATAGGGCTTAGAGAAGTTATCGGCTAGTGTTTCGAGGATTAGATTAAGAGGATGTTCGATTTCGATGAGACATAAATCTATTAGGTCTTCTACTGTGTTCACAAAAACATGGTCGGGTGACTCGACCACTGTTATGCTTACTTGTTTTCTATGAGGAAGTATCAGAACTAAGGGCAGTGCTCCAATATGTCAGGCGTAAGCTCTTGTGATTCTTTTGAATTGGTTCAACTCCTCGTGAGGAAGAGTGCAGGGTATCTCATGGAATAGATGTTATTCCTCTTGCTGGGGTGATTTACTCATCTTAGGAGTACTAAATGTGTGTGGGTTGCTTTGGAATGACTATCCATGCATGTGGCCTATTTTGAATCTACAGGTTGTGTGAATGATTTTGTAAAAAATATTGTCAGCCATTCATTCTTCAGACCCTCCTTCTAGCACCAATTCTGTTGAGGGGTCATAAATCCCTTTAACTCAACAACATCAACCAAATCTACCATCGAGACCCAATTAGACTCTGCAACGTTTAATGGTGGAATGGTTCTCCAGATCTTGCGATCCGACCAATTAATCAATGGGCTTTACGTAGTGATTGACAGGATGCCTTCTTGCTAAAATCCCCTCCTTTTGTTCGAACGTTCTCTTTTTGTATTTTCTCTTATAGGTGTAACCGATACAAGATAAATTTTGGTATAGACTAGATGGGTAACAAAGGGGAAAGGACTTAGAAACTAAAGAAGGATGAGCTCGGGATAACCCTTCTACTCAAGCATGCAGACAATGATTCTTATACCTACCACAAGGCTAGTACTAATACATTAACCTGTTGGTGTTACAATTATTGACTGATATACGATTGTCAGGAGAAAACATACATGCAATGAACGATGGAAAGAAAAATAGTTTTCTTAATTCTAATCATCAATCACATATTAAAACAATGATTTAATTTTCATCATTAAAGACAAGAACTATGAAAATATTGAATTAGATAACTTATCAACAGATTCAGAAGCTCTCACTCATTACAACATCCATTCATGGGATAAAATCAGAAATAATTCTTCTTCAAATCCAATCACACACGCCTTTGATGAAAAACAAAAAAACTGTGTATCAGGTCCTCAGAAGGACTTCTCAATCAAGGTAGCTCCAAAATAATTCTTTACAATCCAAAAATGAGGGTCTTTGCAAAAAACCATCGACCTTGAAAACATTCAAACATCCCCTATTTAACAGAGTTGGAGAGGTTCTCATCCTTAGGAGACTCATACCTATTTTTAGGTAACTATTCATAAAACAAACTATTAAATTGACTATGACACTCGACTTGATCATCAAGATTGGTTCTTATCACACACAGAATACCACTCTTGTATCTAATCTGAGAAATTGTTGGAATTAATCAATTAAAAACCACTATTGTCTCTGAGAAAGAACTAATGCATGCGCTGGAGGAACTAACTCGGTAGAAAATAGGCCTCGGAGTGAAAAAATAGAGCTCTGTGTTGAGTAATGGCATGCCTGGGAGTTGTTGGAGGCCACTCAAGACAACTAGTTTCCTAAGTAGATCTTTGCTCGAGGAAGAGGGAGTCTGTTGAAGTGTTATGGAACCAATCTGCATCGACTTGTGACTAAGACTTAACTCTCTGTTTGTGTCTGATGTTTCAAAATCTAATCTTACTTTGTCTCGAATGTAAATGACCCTTCTCCTCTCTTTCACTATGTGTTGGCAGCCAATTCAATTTTTTCTATTGTCTCATAAGCTGCCTACACCTATGTCTTCCGAACTTCAAATTTTCGTCGTATTTTTCAAATAGACGATATTTTCATTTCTTGCGACACTTGCAAATTTGTCTCCATTAAGTTTTCACGACTGTAAGCATGAAAACTTATCCTTTCGAGGTCACATTTCGATCACTATTTGAACTGTCGTCATCTTTTTATCGATATTTTCTATGGCACTTACCTTTGGTTTATCGTTATGTGGCTGAAAGGATTTTCGAACTATGCCTATTTGGACATTCTTATATTGATTGCATAACTTGATTTGATTAAGTTTGTGAGGCATTGAGCATATAGATTTATACATTTTGTGACTTGCCTAATCATTGATTCTATGAATTGCATAGGGGTCATGATTTATTTTTGTTTTTATATATGATGTGATCCTTATGTTAATATTTTTACAGCTCTTGGCTTGTCAATTTTATGAGTATCGATTGGCACAATGGTTTAAAACTTTTGATTTATACAATGGCACATGGCTAACATTTGGTGTTGGTTTCACGTTGAATGTCAATGGTTTTAAAAACTATAGTTGATTTGGCGCGTTGGCATAGCACTCACCATCTGATTCTTTGGTTGGCCAAACGATATGGTTTTTGAGCTATGCTATGATTGTTTGAACAGATGTGGAACTTGTCGATTGTACTTTACCATAACTATTGTGCATGGCAGTGAATAACTCCACCACCCTCGCATGCGCGCATTAATGCTTTCCCCCTTTGATCATTCATTGCTGTTAGACCGAATAGCTCTGCTCCTGTGCATTGGTGAATTTGAACCAAACCCTTACCATGTGCTCGCACCATGGCCCCAGTCATTCGAGTTGAACCCAATGGCAACCAGGCCCTATTGATGTTTGACAGTGCCCGTAGTGACCTCGAGGAAAATGGGTGGCTTCCATTCATACAAAGATTCGAGGGTTTTAACCTCTGCGTAGCTCGACAATTTTCCATGACCTTTGATGGCTGTCGAGCCAAGGTCGACGATATTCAATTGGAAATTGATGAACAGTTTATAAGTCTTGCTACGGGTTTACCTGCCACTGGACAACGATGGTCCAAGAATTGCAAATTCGGGGAGGTGTAATGTCCCCCACCTCTTAGAGAGGTGAGGAGGAGACTCAGTGGCCTGGGCACCCCCACTAGGTCATAGTCTCACACTGAAGGGGGGGGAAGTCAAGAAGTTAAAAATATAACTTTTAACTTCTT
>SNQJ01S0088567.1:0-17060 GCA_010110895.2 Picea sitchensis
AAAGGCATTGTATGGGTTGAAGCAAGCACCAAGAGCCTGGTATGGGAGACTGGACAAATATCTACACGATAAAGGCTTCAAGAAAGATTCTGCAGATAGCAATTTGTATACCAAATCCGAAGGTGCTGATTTACTGGTTGTGCTAGTTTATGTTGATGATATTACCTTTGGCTGTACTAACCACTCTTCTGTTCAATGGTTTGCTAATGAAATGCAATCTGAGTTTTAGATGTCTATGTTTGGAGAGCTGTCATACTTTCTTGGTCTTCAAATTACTCAGAATGATGAAGGTTTATTTCTCTCCCAAGAGAAATATTTAAAGGAGATGCTAAAAAGGTTTCAAATGGAAGATGCCTCACCTGTGAGTACACCCATGGTCTGTGGCTGCAAATTGAGCAAAGATGATACTACCCCAGAAGTGGATCAAAGGCTATACAGATCTATGATAGGAAGTTTGTTGTACATCACTATAACAAGACCAGACATAATGCATGCTGTTGGGATGGTCGGAAGATTTCAAGCTGCCCCTAAACAGAATCACTTAGTAGCTGTCAAAAGAATTTTCAAATATCTGAAAGGCAGTCTGTCTTATGGTTTGTGGTACCCAAGAAATCAAAATTTTCATCTGATAGCATATTCAGATGCAGATTGGGCCAATTGTGTAGATGAAAGAAGGAGCACTAGTGGAGGTGCATTCTTCTTGGGTGACTCGTTAGTTGCATGGCTAAGCAAGAAGCAAAGTTCTATAGCTTTGTCTACCACAAAAGTAGAATACGTTGCACCTGCTGCATGTTGTACTCAGGTAATATGGATGATACAAGCTCTTGTGGACTTGAAGGTAACATATGAAGAACCCATTCCTCTTCACTGTGATAATACGAGTACTATTAGTGTTTCTAAAGTCAGGTTCTTCATTCTAAGACGAAGCATATACCTCTGAGTATCATTTCTTAAAAGATCGAGGTTGCCAACAAAATTAGATGGAGTTCGCGATTACATCCCTCCCACGGAGCAGATTGGCGATCTATTTACCAAACCATTACCCAAAGACACGGTTGGAATACCTGGAATGATGGGTGTCTTACCCATCTCCTAGCTTCTTTCTGCACTTTACAATGGGCGTGTGCTGTAACCGGTCGCTGAAGAGACATTTTGGTTTTGTATACAGTGTGAAGATATGAATATATTAAATCGGGGCTTGAAAAAAATAAAAAAAATTAGATGCATGCAGTTCTTTGCAGAGTAGAAAGAGACAAAAAGTGTGAATCATCCTCTTAGCTAACAATAGAGAGAGCACAAATGAATTTGAGATAATTCCAGATTAGTTCCTCATGACCGGGTCCTTGAGGTCATCTTGATAGGGGGAGCATAGCTCTACATCTTGACATGCACAAAGGGGAACTTGGTGAAACGGTTTAACCCTTGCCGTTGATGTCAAAGGGAGAGAATAGAAAAGACATATTACCATCAATGCCAAAGGGGAGATTGTTGGAGATATGGATATAGCAGAGAATGTATGAGATGGTCAAGGTTGTCATTGATAACTGTCCGATTGTTTATGGAGCCGCACAAGAGATGTTGGAACCACGAAGGCAGAAACAGACGTTGAAGATCTTTGGAACACGGAAACATAGACATTGAAAGATCTTTGGGTTTCCTGAAGGCTGAAACCTGAGGCGTTGAAGATCTTGGAACCTGAAGATGAATGTAGCGGGAGCGTTGAAAGATGCTAGAACCACCGAAATTTGAAACCACAGTATTTGAAACACAAATCTTTGGAACACCCACAAGTCTTTGGAACCTGAGATCTTTGGAGCATAAATCTTGAAACAGGCAGTTGTGGTTGTCAGTGATGGCAATTGTTTGGTTATGGAACACGCACAAGAGATGATGGAACATAGAAGCTAGAACCACAATTTCTTTGGATCGGAGATCGCGAGAAACCTATGGCCGAAACAAAATTTGAAACTTATGCTGAAAAATGGTGTTGTAACAGCTGAAACATAGTAATGGTACATATGCTTTGAAACGAGTTTAGAGCAGGTTGTTGAAACATAGTGTTGTCCCCTTATCTTTGGCTCACCGGTCTTGGAGCTGAAACACGGTGTAGGAAACTATCTTTGAAACGGTTGGATTTCTCTAATCACTTTGGACGGTAGAAGGACTTTCAGTCTAAAGTGGAAGTAGCCGGTTAAAGGCAGGAGGAACACAACAACGCATGATGTGGCATGCATTAGAGGGAGAGCATGCAAAACCGGTTCAATCGGGGAGAAGCATCACAGCGAAGAAGAATGAAAAGAAAGAAGCTCGGTTAGTTGAGAAAAGTAGAAAGACTCTTAGTCTAAAATTAGGCTGGCGGTTAAGGCAGGAGGAACATAGCGTTACGCATGATGTAGCATCATTAGAGGATGCATGCAAAAGAGTCGATTCGAGAAGAAAATCAAAGAATCTTTGGCATACGAAAAGCTGAAGAATGAAATAAAGAAACTGCGGTTAAGGTTGTAAGCTGAAGGAAAACCTCGCATGGTGAATCTATATAATCTTATTTGAAAGCTTGAGGGATAAGTTTTGAGGTGTAGAAGTGAAGAGAATAGAAGGCGCTACGGATATGAAAAGTAGGAGGAGAACACCTTGACAATAGAAAGAAGATGAGAATGGAGTTCGCGAGGATGAGTAGAGGCGGGACAGTCGAGAAACAATGAAGAACCACAGTAGCTTAGCAGAAATGGTAAGCAAGCTTTATCAGAATGAACAAGTTGATTTTAGCAATATTTATTACAGCAAATTAGGGTGGTAGGGTGGTGCTAGGGGAGGCGGTATGTCTCTTTCTGCTGCAAGTGGGTGCTTGTAAGTCGAGAGGTTAGTTACCTTCACTGGGTTGAGTCTTGAAGTAAAGGAGAAGTCGGTCCTTCCACCCGTTAAGGTGCTTTGGGATTACAGCCAGGAGTTGGTGCTCTGACCCGGTTAGTGTTGAAAGCAACGAGAGGTTGTAGCCTCTATGAGTTGGTACTCACAAAATATGAGATGCTTAACACAGTTGAAGCTTCTTGAACATCTTAAGAAGATGAGGATTTTTCCAGTTTGGGTTTCCTCTTGAAAAATCTGTGTCTCATACTTGTGAGAGTGAATCTTTGTGTATGTTTCTATTCTTTATGTTATCTGATTTATGTTTTACCTTTCACGAATTTCACAGTAAAGACTCAACGCCACTAAGATTAATGATTCAAAGTTAAAAATAGAGAGAAATTGACAATAATATACACTAAGCCCGATTCCACCCCCTCTCCCGGTTAGTTCCTTACTTTTAGCAACAATTGGTATCGAGGCGAGGTTCCTTTAGTGTAAGGGGAAGACCCTCTGAGTGAAATCCTTATTTTAAGTCATGATGGTTCAACCAATAAGGCCCCTCATTTTAATGGAACAAACTTTGCTTTTTGGAAAGTAAGAATGAGAACATACTTAATGTCTCACAGGAAGGCGGAGATGTTTTGGGGAAGTAGTAGAAAGCAGGATATACAAAATCCAAACGTGTTTTTACGTCTAAAGATGAAAAATTAGAGTTCTGCCCTTTAGTGCAAAAGCTATGAGATACTATTCTGATTAGTGCAGATGGGAATTTGTGAAAAGTAATGAATATTCAGCAGTAAGAAATGTAGGGAAAAAAGCCCGATAAGTAGCTATGAGGAAATGAGAAAGTGAAAAGATGCCAAGCTACAAACTCATAGACTAAGATTTGAGCAGTTGAGAATGAATGAGGATGAAAACATAAGTAAGTTTTTCTTGAGAGTTGATGAAATGGTAAAATACTATGAGGTTTAGGAGAAACAATTGTTGACTCACTTAAGTGCAATCTTGAGATCTCTACGTGAAAGATTCAATACTAAAGTCTTTGCAATAGAGGAAATGAGTGAAATCAAGACATTATCTCTTTATCAGTTGCTAGGAACATTAACAGCTTATGAAATGAGGATCAAAACAGATCAAAACTCATCTAGGAAAGCCTCATTCAAAGCCGAGAAAAAATCTTGAGTAATTTGGATGAAATCGAGGGCCAAAATTTGTAAGAAGGTTAAAAGCTGGATCAGGAAAGTACAACGAAAAAACTACAACACAAAGTGTTTCAAGCGTGGTAAGGTGGGGCGTTTGCTGCAAATGTCCTCATAAAGGGAAAAGAACAAAACCAGTGATGATGAAGAGAGAGTTCCAAGGAAGAAATATAATACTTGAAAATAAATTATAAGAAAGAAAAAGAAAAAGTACATTGTAAATGACTGATGATTCTGAAGAAATCTCAGATAGTTAATCTTCCCATGAGAACCAAGAGATGACTTCATGCTCATGGCCATAGAAGAACTTGAGAGGATTGTTAGAGGGATGATGATATGGTGCCGAAGTGGATATGGAAGGTGGTGACTTGTACTACAGAAGAAATAAATAGACCGAGAATAAAGAAAAGGAAGCAAAGACAGTTATTAATCCATTATGAAACAAATACAATAGGCATTCCCCAATTGAAGCTAGAACTTGAAGAAATTGAAGAAATCCTAAAGTAACAGCTAGTTGAAGGGAGATCGAGATGTGAACATCTAGAAGAAGAAGTTTATGCTTGTTAAGAAGGAGTTAGAAAAATATCAAAACTGGGTATAATCGAATATCTCTAGTATCAAAGCTTCGGAAGAGCTAAACAATATTTTAAGCAGACAAAAACCTCCACAGAATAAATGCGGTCTAGGATACTAGAAGAAGATGCAAACAGCAGTAAATTAAAGAATCTGTAGAATCATCAATGTGATTAAGTTCCCGGATACGACAGCGGTTGGAAGGGTCTAAAATAGAAAATATTGGAGCATATCCATTTTCCAATAAGCGATTTCAAGTAATAAGAAAGAGCAAACAAATGTTGGTTCAATCAATAAGCTCGTACAACCAGGATGTCCAGAAAAGGGTCAAATAACAAGTTGATCTGAGACAATTACAAACATAAGGACCAAAGTCAATGCATGTTCCTCTTCCCTAGGGAATCAGCAAGATTCCCGGGCATGCTAATTTCTTCAATGGTTGTTGTTATTGCTGCTATAACTTTGGGCGCTAAAATTTTGCAAACTGTTTTTATAATCTGAGAAGCATTCACGGTCGATGTCAAAAACAACATATCATCACAAATATCGTCTTTGCCTAGCGAATTAAAAGTAGGATACAACGGAGAAATGCTAGTCCTTTTTGATTCCTTATACAATGAACCGAAATGATACAACTGTTCTAACTTTGTACACATAGCTACAGAATGCAATTTGAAACATAACAAGGCGGTCGCGAAATATACACCCGAACAAAATGTATGGAGAAAGAAAGATAAGTCTCATTTAGCAACCTTGTGCTCTAAGTTGAGGAAGCGAGAAGGACCCACAATTACGGTGCGGATGTTCAAATTATATGTCAGGAGATAAGGAGAAATTTATTACCACAATACAGACATAATCTTTGGAAATGTAACCTTTGGAAACAATGCACGAGGAAAGGTCGGAAACGGGGAATGGTTAGTGCGAGCAATGGAAAAGAGAAAAGCTTCCGAGCGATGTTATTTGTAGATGGGTTTAAAGCACAACCTACTTAATGTAAGCCAGATGTGTGATAAAAGGATGTGAAGTTCTGTTTTACTGCTAAAGGCTATGCAAAATCCAAAGTCTCCTCAAAGAGGAAACTAGTTGCCAAAGGGGTGAGAATAGAAAATAATGTTTTCATTCTAAAAGAGGGAAGAGAATGTCATCTAAGTAAATATAATGAAAATTGGCTATAGCCTGAAAAATGGGACACTTACACTTTGATCATCTAATAAAACTGGAAGCAGTGATGAGAGATTTTCCTGAAATATCAAAACCGCGTGATATTGTGTGTAAGCCATGCCAAATGGAAGCGACCATAACTCAATTTAAATCAAAAGTTTTTCCATCGTCAAGCAAACCTTGCCGGTTAGTTCCTTATGGATGTGTGGCCCATCAAAGAAAGGGAAGGTACAGACAAAGAAAACTATTTCATGTTGGTGTGAGTGATTATTCTAGATTGACTTGGGTTGCGTTCCTCAAAGAAATCTGAAGCGCTTGCCAAGTTCAAACACTGCACTAAGCTGGCGAAATCGATTTGGAAGAGGAAAATAAAAGCTACTCGGATCTGGCCGAGGAGGAGGAGAGTTCAGCTCAAGGTAATTCAAGGATTTACGTGATGAGCATGGCATCGAGGAAGAGAATACACAATTGCAAAAACGCCTCAGCAAAATGGAGGTGGTAGAAGGCGAGAATAGAACAGTCCAGTAAATGGCACGGTCAATGATGAAGGAAAGGATATTTCTCAAAGCTTACGGGTAGAAAACAAAGATTCAAAATACCGAAATTTGTGCACATTTCTTAATAAAGCATTTTGAGACCAAGCGATTGATAAGACCATCATCTATGGTTTTGGAAGCCCTTCACTAATTAAGCGCTAAAGGTCTTTGGAAGCAAATCTTACATCAAAAGAGAAGATGAAAATCTGGGTAAGAAGGTATGATGGCCGGGGCTGATGAAGGAATATTTCAGGATATATTGCAAATAGCAAAGGCTTCTGAGATACTATAACAAAGAGCGCATAGAGCGGTTATTTGCATAGATGTTAAAGTAGATGAAAGAATGTCGTAGAACACCGATCCAGAGATGATGAAGAGTCCGAGGCTTGGATGATGAAGATGAAGAAGCGAGGTCAAAGTCCACGGAGGTAGAATCGAGCGAAGGGATGAAGAGGGATCCCCTAGCGGCCATTTGTAAAGCCTTCTTCGAGTGTGAAAGAATCATCCTGAAAAGTCAAATCATTGGTGATGAGAACAAAGGGGTTTAAACTAGAAGGAAAATTTTGGCGAATCTGAAAAGTCATAACATTTTATACCTGAATTGAACCGAAAAGCTTTAATGAAGCCTGTGAAGAGAGACAAAAGGCCCGGATAGCAGCCATGAATGAGGATGCGGACAGTTGAAAAGAATATGCTGCACAGGGAACTTGTGCCTAGACCTTGGAGACAAGAATGTGATAGGATCAAAATGGGTCTTTAAGAATAAGTTAAATGAAGCGAGGGGAATTGATTGTGAGAAACAAAGTAGCAAGACTAGTGCGCAGGGATACTTGATTGAAGGACAAGACTTTTGATGAAGCGTTTTAGCCGGTGCCAGAATGGAGTTTATAAGAATGTTTTTAGCCTATACATGTCACAAATGATTCAAAGTATACCAAATGGATGTCAGTCAACATTCACGAATGAAATTTAGAAGAAGTGTAATATGGAGTAGCGGAAGGTTTTCTCTACAAATAGGCAGGCTATAATGCATAATTTGAAAAGGCATTGTATGGGTTGAAACAAGCACCAAAGAGCACGAGTATGGGAATTTTGGACGAATATCTGCGATAAAGGCTTCAAGAAAAGTTAGGATAGCAATTTGTAGTACAAAATCTGAAGGTGCTGATTCACTGGTTGTGCTAGTTTATGTTGATGATATTACCTTTGACTGTACTAGCACTACTTTGTTCAATGGTTTGCTAATGAAATGCAATCGGAGTTGTTAGATGTCACATGTTTGGAGGCGTCATACTTTCCCGGTCTTCAAATTACTCAGAATGATGAAGGTTTATTTCTCCCAAGAGAAATAAACCTTCATCATTACTCAGAATGATGAAGGTTTCAAATGGAAGATGCCTCACATTGAGTACCATGAGTGCATTAATTTTAAATTGAGCAAAGATATTTCTGAGAAGTGGATCAAAGTGTCTGAGATCTATGATAGGAAGTTTATTTGTACATCACTATAACAAGACCGGACATAATGCATGTTGTTGGGATGGTGGGAAGATTTCAAGCTGCCTATGGGAATCACTTAGTATTGGTATCAAAGAAGTTTTCAGAGAAATATCTGAAAGGAGCACTCGTATTATGGTTTGTAGTACCAAAGAAATCCAAATTTTTCAGCTGATATATTAGGATGCAGATTAGACCAATTATTAGATGAAAGAAGAGCCTGAGTGGAGGTGCATTCTTCTTGGGTATTCGTTAGTTGCATGGCTAAGCAAAGCAAAAGTTCTATATCTTTGTCTACGAGGAAGCTGAGAATACGATTTAGAGTAGCACATGTTGTATAGGTAATATGGATGATACAAGCACTTGCAGATTTGAAGGTAACATATGAAGAACCCATTCTTCTTCACTGTGATAACACCAGTTACATTAGTGTCTCCAAGAATCCAGTTCTTCATTCCAAGGCGAAGCATATACCTCTGAAGTAAAATTTCTTAAAAGATCAGGTTGCAAACAAAATTGAATACGATTCGCGGTATCCTCCGCAGTGATTCTTGTCTATTTGCAAACCATTACAAACTACGGTTTGAATACAGCAAACCGGGGAGAGATGGTATCTTACCATCTCTAACTAATTTCCTCACGCTGGCCGGTATTAACAACAGTCGCATGAAGAACGGTACGGGGTTTGTATACGGTATTGAAGATATATCCAGATATAATGCATCAGGCTTGAAAAATAAAAAATAAAAAAAAAAAAATTGAATACATGCGAGGTTCTGCCAAGTGAAAGTAAAAGAAAGCGTGCATCATCACTCTTAGCTAACAATGCTGAGAGAGCACAAATGATTTTGAATGAATTCCAGTTGGTTCCCTCCTGCCGAGGTCATTGGGGTCATCTTGATAGGGGGATCATAACTCTACACATCTTTGACATGCACAAAGGGGAGCTTGAGGCGAACAGTTCCACAACCCTTTGCGTTGATGTCAAGGGAGGAAATGAAAAGACATAATACCACATCAATGCAAAGGGGTATTTGGAGATATGGATATAAGCGAGAGATAGCGGTGGTGAGTTGTCATTTGATGTGATGTTGATTGTTTATGGAACACGCTTCAGAATCTTTGGAACCGCAGTGAAACCACCGAGGCGTTGAAGATCTTTGGAACACGAAGCTGAAATACAGACATTGAAAGATCTTTGAACAGAAGTTGAAACCACAGGCGTTGAAGATCTTTGGAACCACGAAGCTGAAAAACTGCTTGAGAGCGTTGAAAGATCTTTGGAGTCTGTTTGAAACAGTGGCCCGAAGCAAATCTTGGAACACAAGTCTTGGAACACGAGATCTTTGGAGCATAAAATCTTTGACTCCTGAGAAGGCCTTGATTATCCAAGGTTGTCCCGGTGATAGCAATTGTTTGGTTTGGAACATACAAGAGATGCTAGAACATAGAAGCTAGAACACATTCTTCCGGAACACGAATCTTTGGATCACAGTCACGAGAAACACAACGAAAGCAATTTGAAACTTATCTTTGGCTCTGATTGCTACTAACATTTGAAAACCACGGTAATGGGCTACATATGCTTAAACACGGGGGTTAGAGCAGGTTGTTGAAACGCGGTGGCAGTCCATATCTCTTTTGAAGGAAACTCGATATTTGGTACGAAACAGTGTGGGAGCTATCGCGAAGCGGTTGGATTTCTCAATCACTGGGCGTTGGAAGAGACTGGAGTCCTAAGAAATTAGGCTGAGAGTTAAAGGCAAGGAACAGTGACGCATGATGTGGCATGGCTGAGAGCATGCAGGCGGTTTCAAGAAAATGGGGGAGAATGATGGCATCACAGCGAAGAATGAAAGAAGCTGCGGTTAAGGTTAGAGAAGAGCTCTTAGTCTAAAGGTATTTGTGACAGTTAAAGGCGGGAGAACAGTTGCATGATGTAGCATCATTAGAGAGGCATGCAAAGTCGGTTCAGAAAATCAAAGGAGAATCTTTGGCATCACTGGCTGAAGAAAGAATGAAATAAAGAGCTATGAGTTGGAGTTGTAAAAGCGAAGGAAACACCATGTGGTGAATCTATATAATGGCTGAAAGCGGTTGGTTTTGAGTTGTTGAAGTGAAAGAAGGAGAGAGTGCTCTGGATGTGAGAAAAGTAGGAGGAGAACCTGCTTGACAAGAGAAGAAGCTGAGAATGGTTTGCAGAGGATAGTGAGGCAGGACAGCAGATCAGAAACAATGAAGAACACAGAGAAGATCAGCAGAAAGGGTAAACAAGTTATGTCGAGAATGAACAAGTTGATTTTTAGCAATATTTAAACGAAATTAGGGTGGTAGGGTGGTGCTAGGAGGCGGTATGTCTCTTTCTACCGCGAAATTAGGTGCTTGTAGAATCTGAAGAAGGTTGGATTACCTTCATTCGGTTGGTGCTGAAGTAAAAAGTCAGGGTCGCCCACCACCCGGTGGTCTTTGGGTTAATGGGGAGTTGGTGCTCTCGGCTGATTTGAATGGCAGCTTAGCGAAGGTTGTAGCCTCTATGAGTTGGTACTCATAAAATATGAGATGTAAAGTTGGAACTGGCGAACATCACCAAGAAGGCGAGGTTTTCCACAGTTGCAGGTTTCCTCTTGAAAAATTTGTTTCTCATACTTGTGAGTGAATGTGTGTATGTTTGCTATTCTTTATGTTATTTCACCCAGTGGGTGCTGGGATTCTGTGGGAGTTGGTGCTCTCAGCCAGTTGGTGCTGGCAAACAGAGGTTGTAGCCTCTATGAGTTGGTGCTCATAAAAGATGAGATGTAACACAGTTGGAGCTTGCTGAACATCTTAAGAAGACGAGGTTTTTTCCCTGGTTGGGTTTTCTCTGGAAAAATATGTGTCTCATACTTGTGAGTGAATGTTGTGTATGTTTGCTATTCTTTATGTTATTTGCATTATGTTTATAACTCTGAATTTCACAGTAAAGACTCACTGCCACTAAGATTAATGATTCAAAGTTAAAAATGAGAGAAATTGACAATAATATACACTAACTGATTCACCCCCCCCCTCTTAGTTAGTTCATACCTGTAACACTACGTGGTTCCACATCAACTCCTCCTTGTATGAGCTCTCCCTTGGTTCAACAGTCCACACACAACCTATAGATCTACAATGTGCATAGGAAAATCACTTTGCAATCAACATGCACTCCTCTCTGCTCTCACAACACTTTTCTCTGATACCACTTGTTAGGCTGCAAAAACATAAATAAGTAGAGAGAAACATGAAACAAACACATAACAACAATCACATAGTAGACACCAAGATTTTATGTGGTAAAACCCCCAAGGTGAGGGAAACATCCACTGGACAATGGCAATAGCATTATATTGCTCGACAGGAGATTACAACCAACCAACAGCCCAAAGAGGGCTTGAAGCCCCTTTCTCACCATCTGCCTCTCAGGCATACATATTTGAATCCTTCCTCCTATAGTTACAAGGAAATAACTGTATTAATTTCAAGGATATCCATATTCTATTCCAGGAATGATTTGTTACAACAAAAATCATAATATTATGAATGAAACTACCGTATCCTAATCTTGGAGGTGAATTCGTTGTCACCTTCCAACATAATTAAGAAGGAATCATAGTTATGATACATTTGTTCCTGAGTTTATACTTTAAGGCTTTAAAGTATACCGTCAAGGCATCCAAAAAAAATAGAGAGAGTTAAGGGACGAAAAGTGTTGGTTTTATAAGGGGTAAGCTATGGTTGGTTTCTTAATTGTCTCTGACGAGCTTCCCAGTGTTCTTGGATGCTAATATCTCTCTCAATTGTTTCCCATGAACGTTCCAACTCAAACCGGTTGCTGGTTGTCTGTAAAATGTTGTTAAATAAATTTAAAGCAATGCTTGTTTGATCTGATAAGCCAAGATCTATATTGGGTTGTCTCGTAGCGGGTACAGTCGTGAGGGATAAAGTTTTAAAAGATCAATTTCTTTGTTTTCAAAGTTTTCTATTTATGTTTTGAAATATGTAAGAAGAACGCCAAAAAGTTGAATTAATCGTATAGCAAAATTAAAGGTCATTTCCTGTATCAGAGTTAAATTTGAAAGAGAAAATACGCATGAAATGAAAGAAAAACATAGAGTTGTTGAACAATGTGAGGCATTAATTAAAGAGGAATCTCACTTTGTGATAGAAGAAGAAAATAGACAAGAAAACTTTGATGAAGCATATGATATTGAAACCTAATACGTTCATAGGTCTTGTACCTGCTGATAGCCGATACTGAGGAAAAAATGTAAACGATTAGATGACTAAAATAATTAAACACCACAGTAGGGGTTGTACTAAATTGTAGCTAAGCGTTCATCAATAAGATATATGAAAAACATGAAACAACAGAGGAGCACATAACTCAGGCTTGACAAGATCTGGAATCTTCAATCTACATTCGTATTAATTCAGAAAAATCTTATAATTTCTTCCTTACAATGCATCCCAAAAAAGTCCTTATTTCAGTCATATGAACTTATACTTATACAAAGTCACCAATACTTGACGGTTGGTGATTTCCTAACTCCCGGGGGGAAATAGTTACAAAAATGCAAACCTCAACCGTTTGCATGGTTGTCTTTTATTTTTTCTATCATCTAGATAATATAAGCTTTCAAAATGATACTTCATTGGTTTATTGAAGCATCTCCTTCTTTTGATCCGATCCATTCAACACATTTTTCTAGAAAGTGCACAAAACTTCTAGGAGGCTCTGGAAGATCTTTCGCTTCGAATAGATAAAACTTTCTCTGAATTTTTGGAAGCTAGTCTTCAAACCCTTTATCAACAAACTTAATTGACTGTAATTTTAAGTTTGGTTGCACCAACCACCTATCTATTAGGGTAACATCAATTTCCTTTAGTTGTGAAATTTCAATTTGAATCTCATTCAAACTCTCTTTGAAGTTCAACTGATGTCTTACAATGTTTATCTGTCCTAGTAGCCCAGTGCAATTATCTCTTCCAATACCTGATGATCGCTTGTCTAACAAATCAAAGATTTCTTCACAATCATCTTTGATTTCTTTGGCTATTCTCTTGTTTTCGGCTATGTTGGTTTCCCATACTTTGAGCATGATATTAGCTCTGATCTGCTGTGTGATAGATATCTTTGGAATTTTCGATATCTCTTCGTTTCCTGAACATACAACTACTTTCTGAAAAAGTAGTCCTTGTTGCTTTAGCCTCTTTTTCCTTCAAAATAATATTATCAAGGGATTTACTTACTTCTTGAAAATAATTTTGAATAATCTCTACCTTAGAGATCAATTTATGTTGCTCAGCTTCTATCTCTGTATGCACCTCCAGTGAATGGACCTGAAAAACTTTCAAATCTATAACCCGACGACCTGTCAAATTCAATTTAACCTGTAATTGCCTTACAAGTTCTTCTTGCTGAATAAACTGCATTTGACTTGTCTCCACCTTCATGTTCATCTCGTCTAGACTTGACTTAAGCAATCAAATTTCTTGCTTATCAATAGCTATGGCATGCTCTGGACCTTTATTTATTTCTTCTTTGATATTTTTTAATTGGTTTTGCAACTGAACTATCATGTTATTACTTTGTTTCAGCCTTGTACTTGTACTATCAACAGTGAATAGATTGGTTTTCGCCAAATCTCCCATGGATCCCACTACCTCTGTAGCGAAATCTTCTTCCTCCAAGCTTTGCCCATCTATCAACACTCTGTTCTTCTTTACCATAGCACCTTCTCTCTGATGCATCTCCTGCTTCAACACAACCTTCCTCTTTTTACTGAAAAAGTAATCAAAGGGAGGTATCTCATTTCTAGAGATAGGAGTAAGGTCACTAGCATATATGGCCTGCAACTGGGGGATCCCAAAAGTGGTCTGTAAAGGAGTCAAGGAAGTAATGGGACTACCCAGCTCTATAGATTTTGTTTCCCCTGTTGTTTTGGGGGCATCAATATGAACAATTGATGATGAAGGGGGAATCAATTTACTAGACTTGGGAGATGTTTCAGACCCTCTTTCTGTTTCTACTCCTGGTTTTCTGTCTGTGGGATTTCTGCATTTTGCGAAGACGTTTCAGTCTCCAGTGGATTTTCCTTGGTATTTGCTTTATCCTGCACCTCTTGTATGAAACTCGGGGGAGTGTTTCCTTGTGCTGGAGGAGGGGTTGTTGACTCTCCCTGCAGTACCTTGGGATAACCACTTCGACTATGTCTCTGGAAGGTTAGAAAACTGGTCTGCAAGTCAGATGAAAATGGATGTACCCTGTCTAATACCTCCTCATAGGTTTTGGCCCCTTTGAACATGTCATCGCAAGGGGATTTTTCATGTTCATATGCTTTCATGCTATTGTGAGCCATCTGACTTCCCACTATTTGATAAGGGTCGTGTTTCTTGTGTTCGAGATCTACCAACTTGACCTCTTCTAGTGTTGCAGCTTCAACCTTGGAATGACCCAAGTTGAGTAGCGAAAAATTCCCAATCTGTATAGGGAAGACTGGCTAGAATTTCTTCTGGGTTGTCTTCAAATCTATCCCAATGTCGCTCGTTACTATCTGATAGACTACCTCCCTGCACACCAGTCTGTCAAGAAGGAATTTTGGAAGTGCGTGAGGAGGAATTGAGCATCCGAAAACCCTGATATATGAGAAATTTTCCTCAATAAACCAATCGGCAACCACCTTGAGGTTTCATATGAATGTCTCTGAAATGCGAGGGGGTGCACAACCATACAACATCTAATGCACCAGTATCACTACGAAATGACATATTTCGTAAAACGAATCTTTAGCATTTTATTCCCACAACTTAGATTGATACTCACGAATGGGTTCAGTGCAGGTTGGGTTCCAACTCCAATTCATCAAGGGGAATGGAGTCATGAAACATATAGCATCCATAATGTATGCGGACATGTAAAAGGCTACTAGTCGGCCTTTGGATTTTGTAATTTGATACTCTATAATCTCCTTAACCAGGTTATCTGATAGAATCTTGTTCCAATTGAAACTGTAGCCTTCGGCTTCTTCATGTAAAATGGGAACCCATTCTCCAGGGAAATGGGTAGGAATTTTCTTCCCGAAGAGTCTACATAGCATCAGAACTACATAGAACATGTGCTCATTTAATGGGGTTGTAGCATAAATGCCATGGGTATCGGCCCTGAATTTTGCTGGGTGTCCCCACCAATCTTTGATTATGTCGGAGTATGTTTGATCTGCCTCTGTGCATTCTTTCCTTTGAAATTCACTTATGAATTCTTTATTATAAATATATTTAGAATTGGGAGACAACTTGTACATTACTTGTATATGCTCTGGTCTGAAAGAGCCGACGATGATCCCTTGGTTGTCTAAAATGCTCCTCGTCTGTACCTCTGTTCTCTCTAAATCCCAACTGATCATATCATTGTATGACATGAGTTGTGGACGTGTGGCGACTTTGTGAAGATCAGACTCTGCTATGTCTCGGAGTTTGTTATCATAATCATGGGGGAAATTATTGATTTCGTAGTCCAAGGTTTCAAAAATTTGCCTCCAGGATTTGACTGAATCAATGGCGTGCGGTGTAGTATCAGAGATGACATATCCCTCTGGGCTTGAGCTTTCAACTGCTTCTTCACTTTTCTTAGGTGCCTTTTCGGGTGCCATAATGCTCATGCTAGAACGAAAACATGTTTGCAGAGGAAAATTGTATAAGACTGGATGAATGCAACTCACTCCTGATTGTAAAAAATAAGAATGGAACTGAAAACACAAAACCTTTATTAACCTTTAACGCGTCTTACAATCAGCGTACTGACACAGGGGATAAGAATTTAATGTTTTAATGGCGAAGATACGCCTGGAGATACGCATTTGTGTTAGAAATATTTCCATTTGTCCGTTATATATATTGCTACATATCGTCGATTTCAAAACATGGAGTTTCGAAAGGAATGCTTTCAAAAATTCTCGAAAAGAGAAACGCGAAAAATCGTTTTAATTATCATTAATCTTGTTTATAGCTAAATTAATCTAGTTTTAGGATTTTAAAAGACTTTTGCAATTTTGCATTTCAGAACTTCGAGGATCGTGTCCCCAAGAGGTATATCATAAGAAAACCCCGAATCGCGAAATCGCAATGGGATTAATTAATGTGCTAATCACTCATATTAATCCTTTAATTAATCAAGATTAGTGATTAGTTTCTACTTTACGGGAATTCAGGAATCATCGGTTCGAGTGTCGATACTTTGATAGCACTTTGATACAAGCAAACCCGAATCACGACATGATTAATGATCTATTGATTATGTTTAAGAGTTTAATTAAACGTGATTAAAGGATACTTTGTGAAAGCATGTCAGGATTTTATAACACTCTTTTTCTTTTTTATTTATTTTTAAAATAAAGCCTTTTCAGGATTTCAGTACCAGGACTCTGGAGTTGTTAATTGAAAATCATACTTCTTGAATAGACGAACCCCGAAACCCAAAAATTTCTAAAGACTTTTAATTCTTTTTTAGAACCAAGGGAGGCTCCATAACTAGAAAATAACGGAGTTTCAGGTTTAGAGAGGAAAGATTAAACTTTGTGTCAATATTAGGCCTCATCTAGGGATCTTTTTTCCTTGTGGGACAAGAAGAACATGTATACCAAGTGCCTTCATTGGGTAAATGGAGTCAATAATTCAACTCTGTTAAACAGACTAGGAGAAAACTCAAAACAGGGTTTCAAGATCTCAATGTTAATTTTGAAAACTCTTCAAAAATAAAACATCTGATGATCTCGAGTAAGGTTCTCAATAGATTTCCTTTTATGAAACTGTCCTAAGATTTGTGTAAGATAATTAAAACCAAAATAACCATTCTTGCAGGTTTCCTCTGATTTTGTTTGCGTAAAGGTAAAGTAATTTCGATGTGTCAAATTAGGGGATCCCAGAAACCTATAATGTAAATCCAATTGAAAGAAGAAAATTTGCCAAAGCGTCTTGTAATTCATGTATAATATCGTTATCAGATATAGATATATTGCTTCACTGCTAGCGAGCCTGTTCAGTACCCGGATGAAGTTATCAGACTTCCGATGTTGAATTTTCTTTCACCACTTCATTTTTTCTTTTAGGTATTTAAATGTCGAGATGAGGGAAATCAATATTATGAATTTCCTTTCTTCATCTCTTTATACTAGATGGGGGCAATCAATATTGAATTTCCTTTCACCATCTCTCTCTCTCTCTCTCT
>SNQJ01S0088567.1:17110-33436 GCA_010110895.2 Picea sitchensis
ATTAGTTTAAAATTTGACAAACTCAACCCTTTTCTACATAAATTCTTCTCCAAATATATTAGGAATTGAGTTTTGGCCCAATTTCAATATGACCCAAATCATTGAAATTTGAAAAAACATGAATGAATCAAGGCCAAACTTCACTTTTCCAGAAAAAATAAACTCACTAGAAAATTTGAGTTTTTCCACTTACTAACCCTCTCTCTCTCTCTCTCTCTCTCTCTCTCTCTCTCTCTCTATCTATCTATCTATCTATATATATATATATATATATATAATATGAAGTGGGGGCAATCAATCAGCATGTAATATACTTGGGAGAATATCTACTTGAAATTTTAACAACAGAGGCCTGTCAAATCACTTAAATAGCTCTGGGCTTATCTCATTTATGGCCTTCAAACATCATTGGCTTGAGGGGAGATCTTAAGGGAAACTTCTTGATATCTTTTTAAGGAATTTCCTTGAGAAAAACCAATCAGTTTATTCCTGTTAGAAAGGCTAAGGAAGTTAGGATTAACCTAGACATACTTCCGGTTCAGCTAAAGTTAAAGACCTATAAACTCAACCTATCCTCGTTTTGAAAGTTTGTTTGAGAGTTTCCAAAGCCAAAGTAAGACCTTTATTTTCTCGGGAAACTTATGAGAAAACATCCACGGTCAGGTGAAAAGCAAGCTTTACCATGGTTAAGGGAAAGGTAAGGGGTTTCAAATTTTCTTAAAGATTTTCTTAGTGAGCTTTTATAATATTTCCTTAAGTTCCCCCCGCTTATATCACTTCTTTGTTTGAAAACTTCAATGATAATATTAGCATCGATTGAACTACCGATTTATTCATTTGTATCTCTTAGGACAATTTAACCTGAATTTTCAAAGAAGAATTTCATACCTTGGTAGTTCTTGTATTTCCATCCAAAAATACTTATTTATTTATTACCTTTTTCATTGGAAGGTACTTAATATAAATATCCATGCATGTAACCTTTTTAGTATCTCTAGTCTCTTGTTTCGTCAACAACTTTCTTGTGAATAAAAAAGTAAAATAACTGTCAGGAAATCACATAAATCAGAAAGTCTTTTTTTTTTTTTTTNAAACTTACCGAAGGAAATGTAACTATAGAGAAAGCATGAAAACAAACCGGTATGTACAATGAGAGTTCGGATACACATTATTGCATGAAGTGTTTAAGGTGTCGCCCATTTATAGGGGCGTTAAGAATGTTCCCATCGAGATTTTCTAATAGAAAAGCATTTTTTCCCTCAGAAGCTGAAATCTTATATGGGTCGGACCAGATTGGATCAAACTTGCCATGTTTACCAGCGTCTTCTTTCTTGGCTTCCCAATTTAGGACCAGATTGTCGGGGAGGAATTATCTATATTTGGATTTTTGATCGTATAAGACCTTCATATTTTCCTGATATCTCTATAACCTTTCATTTACTTCGGCCCTATTTTGTTGAACTTCAATCAGCTGGTTGATCCTCCTGGTAATGTCATTGGGTTTTTCATTTGAATATTGCCATAGTTTCATCACTGGCAGAGAGAAATTTATTGATAAAATGACGTCAGTGCCATATACCATCTAAAATGGGGAAATTCCAATTGACCTTTTGGTACTTAACCTATTTTCTCATAGGGCATATTTTAAATGGATGTGCCATGCTTTCTTGTTTTTAGTCAAAACCTTTTTAATTACAGTAATCAAACTTTTATTAGATGATTCAGCTAGACCATCACCCTGTGGATAGTAAGTTGTGCAGTGTCCTAGCACGATATTATATTTTTGGAAAAAGCTTATCATGTCCATGGAATTAAATGTTTGTGCATTATCAGTGACTATCTTTCGGGGACAACCAAACCTGGATAAAATATTTTCTTCTATAAAACTGATTACCACCGAGTCAGTTGCATTTCTCGTGGGAATGGCTTCCACCCATTTAGTGAAATAGTTTGTAGCAGTTAGAATCCAATTGAGTTGAGCACTGGAGTGTGGATGAATCTCTCCAATGAAATCGAGACCCCATTGCTGAAATTGAGCTTCAGTTTTGACTGGAACTAAAGGTAAAGCTGCGACTTTCTGCTTTCTTGTAAATAACTGACAGGGAATAGAATTTCTGACTTTAGTGTTTACCTCTGTGAATAATTTGGGCCAGTAATACCCGACTCTTAAGATTTTATAAGTTGTTTCTTGCCAAGCATGATGTCCTCCGCATACTCCAACATGAAATTCATCTATAACCGTTTCTATTTCGGTCTCAACTAAGCAGCTCAGCAGGAAACCGAGGGGGTATTTCCAATACAATTTACCATCTATGATACAATATTTTATAGCGTGTAACTTCAGTGTCCTAGCTTTAGATGGGGTTAACTCACTGGGACATTTAAGGGTTAGTAGGTAAGAAAAAATATCATGATACCAGAGTAAATTAGAGAACTTGTCTTGAATCTCAGTTGTGGGTGCAGTGACATCAAGCTCATCTATCTCTAAAAATCCCTCATTCTCTTGCAGCTGATTTATCCCAAGTGCTCTTAAATTCGATTCGACTAGCAATTTGTCCAAACCTTGACCTTTAATAATTTTAGTTGGTTTGACTTCCAGGTCGAACTCCTGAATTTTAGCTAGCCACCTTCCTCTTCTTTCGTCGTTGTTCGACTGCACCAGTATATCTTTAATAGAACTTGAAGGCACATATGCAATGATCTTTGAGTGTAACATGTAAGTTCTGAAATCCTTGAGAGCTTTTACCATTGCATAAGCTTGTTTTTCCAATATGTCATATTTCAACTTGGCATCTCTGAGACTTCTGCTAAAAAATGCAATAGGCCGATCAAAACCTTCCTCATTTTTATGTAACAATACAACTTTGATAGTGTGTTCAGAGGCAAAAGAAAAAATCAAAAACTCCTTTGTGTAATCTGGGCTTGCCAAAACTAGTGCTTCACTTATTACTCTCTTGATACGTTGAAATGACACTTTGGCCTCATTTGTCCACTTCACCTCACTATTCTTCTTGAGCATATCTGTAATCAATTTTACGATTTCGGCGAAGTTAGGGATGAATCTTCTCAAGAAATTTATTTTTCTTAAAAAAGATTGAATTTCTTTAACATTTCTAGGAAAATTTATAGTATCTATCGCCTCAACCCTTTTTGGATCGATTTTGATTCCATCTCTAGACACTATATGACCCAAGAGCTTACCTTCTTGCATTACGAAATGGGATTTCTTAGGATTAAGTGACAAACCAAATTTTTGACATTTCTCGAAAGTTTGTTTGAGGTGTGTTAGATGTTCTGCATCAGATTTAGAGAAAACAGTCAGGTCATAAAGATAGATAATGAAAAAATTATCTCTTTCACCCATGAAAGTGATATCCATGGCTCGTTGGAAAATTGCCCCTGCATTCATTAAGCCAAATGACATTTTGTCGTACATAAAGGTACCCCAAGGGGTAGTGAACACAGTTTTTTATTTTTCATCTTGATGTACTGCAATTTGATTGTAACCTAAAAAACCATCAATCATGGACATTCTGTTAGCTCCAACTACTTTTTATAAAATATGATCCATCTTAGGTAACAGATAATTGTCCTTAAGTGATGATCGATTCAGGTTTCTAAAATCTACACACAGTCTGATTTCACTGTTTTTATTTCTTACTGGGACTAAATTGGCTATCCACTCAGAGTATCTTAGTGGGACAATGATTTTAGAATCCAGGAGTTTTTTGACTTCTTTTTCTATCATCGATAGTAACATAGGGTTAATCTGTCTGAGTTTCTGCCTAAAAGGTTTGACACCTTGTTTCAAAGGAATTTTATGTTCCATTATAGTAGTGTCATAAGTTCTCAATTCGTCATAAGACCAAGAAAAAACATCTTGATATTGTCTAAGAAACTCAACATACTTACTTTTGATTTCAGGAGACAAGTACTTGGATAATTTCACCAACCTAGGATTTTCTTTGGTACCTATATCGCAATCCTCAACCTCCTCTGGCTTAGGCTATAAAGTGGACTTCAAAGGGATGTCATCGTGATTAAATAACCTTTCTAAGGGAATCAGGTCCTTGGGGATTTGATTATTTTTCAAAAAAAGCATACGGTGGTTAGCAATTTTATCTTGGAAATCTTGGAGGTCTTCCCTTTCTTGCATGATCCAAATGGGCTCATTCTGGTTTTCTTGGTCGACATGCGTTTCGACAAACTCATCTATCGTTTCTAAAAATTTACGGAGTTGTTCATCGTCTTCAAAAACTTGCCAATGTTGTATGTTATTCGGTATGGAAGGCCTATGTCTCATTTGTATATGGTACTTTAGTTTGAAAGTAGTGGGAGGTGTGAATGTTGAAGCTGCTTTGGCTAATGCATGTGCCTGTTGATTTTCTGCTCTTGGAATGCAGTGAATATTAACAGAGAAGACAAAGTTTTCGATCAGATCCCAAACACAATTTCGATAAGACCTTAACCTAGGATGTTTGGCCTGGTACTGACGATTTACCTGTTTCACAATTAACTCTGCATCGCCAAAGACTTCCAAGTTTTTAATTTTCATTCTCATGGAAGATTCTAATCCTAACACTAAGTCTTCATACTCGCATACATTATTAGTGTGGTCAATGTTCCACTGTAATCTATAAGAGAAAGGGGTAACGAACTTGTCATCAGGTGCCACAAAAAGCACTCCATCCCCTGCTCCAAAATAAGACGAAGCACCATCAAAAAACATTTTCCAAACACCAGTGCTATATACATCTTCTTTTATTTGTTCTTTTTCTTTTTTGTTTTCTGTACAACTTTCTTATATACATACATCAATATCATCACCGATAGATAAAATACAATTGCCCAGATCCTCCGAACGCAAACACTAACCTGGTTTCTTTGTACAAGCACGTGAACTGCCCATCGAAAATAGGAATCATGGCATACATCATGTCGAGTTGGAGGGATCCTCCAAGTTTGGCACCCCAAGAGCTGGATAAGAGAATGCCATACTTCGGGGGTATATCGATGACAACCACATCCATTAGAACGCTTTTCGCAGGTATCTGTGCAAGATTAACAACTAAGTCTTTTATCATGCCTATACACTTAACTTTTTTTGAATCAAATGAATATAAATCTCTGTAAGGTCTGGTGATTTCAAGACCAAGTCTATCCATAATGGCTTAAGGCATTACATTGTGAGAGGCTCCAGAATTTAACATGCAATTATGGAGTAGGTGATCATACACAATCAGCGTGATATAGAAAGGGGCAACAATGTCTCTGGCACCTTCGAAATGTGGGCCAAAAATTATGTTAGGATTGTCATCTTCTAAATTTATAACATCGACCCGACTTTCATTTTCTAAAAAACTGATTATTTTAGCAATTTGTTTTCTGTATATTGGGTTTTTTGCCAGTTCGACGAGAGGTATAGGGATTTTGATTTTATTGATTTCATTTTCCAGATTAAAACTTCCTATTGTTTTGTCGATCTCTATGGTTTGGGTTTCTAGCCCTTTCTTTTCAACTTTCTTTTGTTGTGAGGTTTTTGTTTCCATTACAGGAACCTCTACTTTCTGTGTGTTTACAGCTGGTGTGTTCGCTGACTTTATCTTGGTAGGTTGTGTGTAAGTGGTCTTAGTTTTTATAGTCTATTTTTCAGCGTTTTTTGAAACTGCCTCATCTGTTTCGCCCCTCAACAGGATCTTTTTCACTGGGGCAGTTGTGAAACTCCTATTTCTAGGCCTTAGATTGTACTTCTAGTGGATTTTGTCCATTATATCATCTATGATTCTCTTATAGGTTGAATATTCCGTAATACTATTGTTCTTGTTATTCTCGGATCTATGTTTTGTATTTAAAGATTTTTCATAATATTGTCTTGTTAGATAAGGTTATAGGCAATCTTCGCCAAGATTATTTATATATTCTTCTAACTCCTCAAAATCTTCCATGTCTTCTCCTCCTATAAAGTTTTCTCTTTTAAAGGGGGCTTGGATTTTTTGATCCTCATTCTTAATTTGTCTTAATTGATTTTGAGGGTTAGGATTTCTTTTGAAATTCTTTCTGCGAAAATGCTCATTCTTTGCTTGATCTAGTTCCATTCTTGAGATTTTATTTGACAACTCTTTGATTATTCTCGCCATATCGTCCATTTTGTCTTCCAAAGATCTTCCTGATCCATAGGGTCCCCCTTGTTCTCTGTACCTTCTGGTTTCTTTGTTTCTAGTTTCCAATTTGGTTTTGAGCTTCCCTGATGCCATCATGTTTGATTCAATTTCTAAAGCATCATCTTTCATTTTAGTGAGGTCTATCGATCTCCTCTCTCTCAATAACAGGGCGAAATCAGGGTCAAAAGCTCCAGCGAAAGTTACTTTTGCTACAGGTTGGGAAGGTTTGACCTCGGCTAGAATTTTATTATACAATTTATTAAACCTTTGGGTAAACTCGAGAACCGATTCAGAGTTTTTCTTTGTTAGGGCCCCAAATTCAGTTAGATAATAGAGATGGTAATTTCTTTCTCCCCACTGTCTAATCAAAGAATTTTCGAGTTCATCGTATGACCATATAGATCCTGCTGCTAGACCTTGGAACCAGGTTCACACATGTCCTTCAAAATTATGAACCAGGAGTCTCGAGTAAACGTCTTCATGTTCAAGTCCAAGAATGTCAGCAAATTGGTCAAATAAATTGATGTGTTCGGCAATAGTTAAATCACCTTATCTTGTGAATTTCGGTAGATTTTTCATGTAGTCTTCACGTAAGTCATGGAGAGTTATTGGGAGGACCAAAGGAGCATATCTGGTAGCTACTTTTGCAAAGATTCGAGGGAGTAGTACTTTCCCACCTGCTCCTCCTCCTCCAGCACCACCTCCAGCCCCACCTCCTCCGGTTGTAGCCATTGATGATTTAGAGGATAAAACTTAGGAACTATGAGGGAGTGTTTTAAAGAGGTGAGGTAACCTTTCGGTTATGCTTGAATGGGGCAGGAGGGATTCAGGGGATTGGTTATCAAGGGACAAGAAACTTGAGAAGGAAGAATTAGGAAAATGTGGACTAGTTTCTTCAAACTCGCAGGGTGAATATGTAGGAGAATCCACAGGGGTCGAGTCAAGATATATAGGATAATTGTCGGAGTTCTTAGAGATAGGAAAATGAACTTCGAGAAGTGAATAAGTGTCAATAAAAGCGGGAAGTGAGACAGATCTTTTACCTCTATTGGTGAAAGAAATAGTTGAGAAAGTCTCAGTTTTAAAATCAGGTATGACAAAACCAGGCTTTAGGGTTTCAATCCCATCGGCAGATAGTTCCCCGCAAAGAGGTGGGGTATTTGACCCTTCAAGTAGATCCATAGTGTTCAGATGTGTAAATTTAGGTTGATAAATTTTATTTGTCGATGAGGCAGTCTGTTTAAGGTATCTTCTTGTTTTTAAAATCTTTTTTGGGTCAGGAACATGCGAAGTCTATTTGTTGTCTGGATTCTTCCTGGTGTTCTTTCGGTTAAAAACTAGTTTGTTTATCATGGAGTCACCAAGTAAAAGATGAAGGTAGCCTTATAGGGTTTTCAATCTTTGTTCGCTATCAAAGAAAGAAAGTGTCAATGTCGTTCTTCCCAAGGAAAAAGATTTGTTTCTTCGGTCCCCAGCAATGACGCCAAAAAGACGTTGTTCCTGAGTTTATACTTTAAGGCTTTAAAGTATACCGTCAAGGCATCCAAAAAATATAGAGAGAGTTAAGGGATGAACAGTGTTTTCTTTATAAGGGGTAAGCTATGGTTGGTTTCTTAACTATCTCTGACGAGCTTCCCAGTGTTCCTGGATGCTAATATCTCTCTCAATTGTTGCCCATGAACGTTCCAAATCAAATCGGCTGTTGGTTGTCTGTAAGATGGTGTTAAATAAATTTAGAGCAATACTTGTTTGATTTGATAGGCCGGGATCTATATTGGGTTGTCTCATAACGGGTACAATCATGAGGAATAAAGTTTTAAAAGATCAATTTCTTTGTTTTCAAAGTTTTCTATTTCTATTTTGAAATATGTAAGAAGAACGTCAAAAAGTTGAATTAATCGTATAGCAAAATTAAAGGTAGTTTCCTGTATCTGAGTTAAATTTGAAAAGAAAATACGCATGAAATGAAAGAAAAAAATAGAGTTGTTGAACAATGTGAGGCATTAATTAAAGAAGAAACTCACTTTGTGATAGAAGAAGAAAATAGACAGAAAAAATTTGATCAAGCATATGATATTGAAACCTAAGACGTTCACAGGTCTTGTACCTACTGATAGCCGATACAGAGAAAAAACTGTAAACGATTAGATGACTAAAATAATTAAACACCAAAGTAGGGGTTGTACTAAATTGCAACTAAGCATTCATCAATAAGATATATGAAAAACATGAAACAAGAGAGGAGCACATAACTCAGGATTGACAAGATCTGGAATCTTCAATCTGCATTCGTATTAATTCAGAAAAATCTTAAAATTTCTTCCTTACAATGCGTCCCAAAAAAGCCCTTTTTTCAATATTATGAACTTATACTTATACAAAGTCACCAATACTTGACAGTTGGTGATTTCCTAACTCTCGGGGGCAAACAATTACAAAAATGCAAACCTCAATCGTTTGCATCGTTGTCTTTTATTTTTTCTATCATCTAGATAATATAAGATTTCAAAATGATACTTCATTGTTTTATTGAAGCATCTCCTTTTGATCCGATGCATTCAACACATTTTTCCAGAAAGTTTCTCTGAATTTTTGGAAGCCGGTATTCAAACCTTTTATCAACAAACTTAATTGACTGTAATTTTAAGTTTGGTTGCACCAGCCACCTGTCTATTAGGGTAGCATCAATTTCCTTTAGTTGTGAAATTTCCATCTGAATCTCGTTTAAGCTCTCTTTGAAGTTCAATTGATGTCTTACAATGTTTATCTGTCCTAGTAGCCCAACACAATTATCTCTTCCAATACCTAATGATTGCTTTTCTAACAAATCAAAGATTTCTTCGCAATCATCTTTGATTTCTTTGGCTATTCTCTTGTTTTCAGCTATGTTGGTTTCCCATACTTTGAGCATCATATCGCCTCTGATATGCTCTATGACATTTAATTTAACCTGTAATTGCCTTACCAGTTCTTCTTGCCGAATAACCTGCATTTGACTTGTCTCCACCTTCTTGTTCATCTCGTCTAGACTTGACTTAAGTAATCGAATTTCTTGCTTATCAACAGCTTTGGCCTACTCCAGACCTTTATTTATTTCTTCTATGATATTTTTCTCGGTATTTTTTAATTGGTTTTGCAACTGAACTATCATGTTATTACTCTGTTTCAGCCTTGTCCTCATACTGTCAACAGTGAATAGATTGGTTTTTGCCAAAGCTCCCATGGAGCCTGCTATCTCTGTAGAGAAATCTTCTTCCTCCAAGTTCTACCCATCTATCAACACTATGTTCTTCTTTACCATATCACCTTCTCTCTGATGCATCTCCTGCTTCAACACAACCTTCCTCTTTTTACTGAAAAGGTAACCAGAGGGAGGTATCTCATCTCTAGAGATAGGAGTAAGGTCACTAGCATATATGGCTTGCAGCTAGGGGTTCCCAAAAGTGGACTGTAAAGGAGTCAAGGAAGTAATGAGACTACCCAACTCTGTAGATTTTTTTTCCCCTATTTTTTTTGGGGTATCAGTATGAACAATTGATGATGAAGGGGGAATCGATTTACTAGACTTGGTATATGTTTTAGACCCTATTTTTGTTTCTACTCCTGGGTTCTCTGTCTGTGGGATTTCTTCATTTTGTGAAGACGTTTCAGTCTCCGGTGGATTTTCCTCGGTATTTTCTTTATCCTGCACCTTTTGTCCGAAACCCAGGGGAGTGTTTCCTTGTGCTAGAGGAGGGTTTGTTGAATCTCCCTGCAGTACCTTGGGCAAACCACTTCGCTTGTGTCTCTGGAAGTTTAGAAAACTGGTCTGCAAGTCGGATGATAATGCATGTACCTTGTCTAATACCTCCTCATAGGTTCTGGCCGCTTTGAACATGTCATCGCAAGGGGATTTTTCATGTTCATACTCTTTCATGCTACAGTGAGCCATGTGACTTCCCAATATTTGATAAGGGTCATGTTTCTTGTGTTAGAGATCTACCAACTTGACCTCTTCTAGTGTTGTAGCTTCAACCTTGGAATGACCCAAGTTTAGTAGCGAAAACTTCCCAATTTGTACTGGGAAGGCTGGCCATAATTTCTTCTGGGCTGTTTTCAATTCTATCCCAATGTCGCCTGTTACTATCTGATAGGATACCTTCCTGCACACCAGTCTGTCAGGAAGGAATTTCGGAAGTGCGTGAGGAGGAATTGAGCATCCGAAAACCTCGATAAAGGAGAAATTTTCCTCAATAAACCAATCGACAACCACCTTGAGGTTTCCTATGACTGTCTCTGAAATGTGAGGGGGTTCGCAGCCATACAACATTTGATGCATCGGTATCACTATGAAATGACAGATTTCGTAAATCAAATCTTTAGCATTTTCTTCCCACAGCTTAGAGTGATACTCATGAATGGGTTCAGTGCAGGTTGGGTTCCAACTCCAATTCATCAAGAGGAATGGAGTCGTGAAACTTATAGCATCCATAATGTATGTGGACAAGTAAAAGGCTACTGGTCAGCCTTTGGATTTCACGGTTTGATACTCTATAACCTCCTTAGCCAGGTTATCTAATAGAATCTTGTTCCAATTGAAACTGTAGCCTTCGGCTGCTTCATGTAAAAGTGGCACCCATTCTGTAGGGAAATGGGTAGGACTTTTCTTTTCGAAGAGTCTACATAGCATCAGAGCTACATAGACCATGTACTCATTTAATGGGGTTGTGGAATAAATGCCATGGGTATCGGCTCTGAATTTTGTTGGGTGTCCCCACCAGTCTTTGATTATGCCGAAGTATGTTTGATATGCCTCTATGGATTCTTTCCTTTGAAATTCACCTACAAATTCTTTATTATAAATATATTTAGAATTGGGAGACAGTTTTTACATTACTTGTATATGCTCCGGTCTGAAAGAGCTGACGACGACCCCTTGGTTGTCTAAAATGGTCCTCGTCTGTACGTCTGTTCTCTCTAAAGCCCAACTGATCATATCATTGTATGACATGAGTCATGAGCGTGTGGCTACTTTGTGAAGCTCGGACTCTGCTATGTCTCGGAGTTTGTTATCAGAATCATGGGGGAAATTCTTGATTTCATAGTCCAAGATTTCAAAATTTTTCCTCCAGTATTTGACTGAATCAATGGCATGCGGTGTAGTATCATATATGAAATCTCCCTTCTGGCTTGAGCTTTCAACTGCTTCTTCACTTTTCTTAGGTGCCATAATGTTCACGCTAGAACGAAAACCTGTTTGCAGAGGAAAAATGTATAAGCCTGGCTGAATGCAACTCACTCTTGATTGTAAAAAATAAGAATGGAATTCGAAACACATAACCTTTATTAACCTTTAACTCCTCTTACAATGAGCGTACTGACGCAAGCAATAAGAATTTAATATTTTAATGGGGAAGATACGCCTGGAGATACACATTTGTGTTAGAAATATCTCCATTTGTTCGTTATAGATACTGCTGCATATCAGCGATTTCAAAACATGGAGTTTCGAAAGGAATGCTTTCAACAATTCTCGAAAATCAAAACGCGAAAAATCATTTTAATTATCATTAATCCTGTTTATAACTAAATTAATCTAGTTTTAGGATTTTAAAAGACTTTTGCAATTTCACATTTCGGAATTTTGAGGATCATGTCCCCAAGAGGTATGTCATAAGAAAACCCTGAATCGTGAAATCGCTATGGGATTAATTAAGGTGATAATCGCTCGTATTAATCCTTTAATTAATCGAGATTAGTGATTAGTTTCTACTTTACAGAAATTCGAGAATCGGGGGTTCGAGTGTCGAGACTTTGATAGCACTTTGATACAAGGAAACCTGAATCGCGACATGATTAATGATTTGTTGATTATGCTTAAGAGTTTAATTAAACGTGATTAAAGGATACTTTGTGAAAGCGCGTCGGTATTTTATAACACTCTTTTTCTTTTTTATTTCTTTTTAAAATAAAGCCTTTTCGGGATTTCGATACCGGGACTCTGGAGTTGTTAATTGAAAATCATACCTCGTGAATAGCCGAACCCCGAAACCCAAAAATTTCGAAAGACTTTTAATTCCTTTTTAGAACTAAGGGTGGCTCCATAACTAGAAAATAACGGAGTTTTAGGTTTAAAGAGGAAAGATTAAACTTCGTGTCAACAGATACAATGGAGAAGTTAAAACCAAATTCATAAAGACGAGAAATAATCTGTCCTTGATTGGACTCAAAGACCTCCATGTAGGAACGTGCAAATGATTTAATGTGAGAAAAATGAGATTGTCATTTTTTGATGTCCTGAAATATTCATTGAAGTAAGAAATTCCTCAATGTAAAGTCTCATTTCATCTACGCTGTAGCTAATAAGGAATCAATCACAATTTGTATTTGTGTGATTTATTTTTCAAAAGTTAGAATAAGAACCAATTTGAATGTCATGAACTTGATAAATATTTTATTTTAATTTATTTTATTTTAAAAATTAAACAATTTCAATTCAACAACCAATTGTAAGTAAACAAATATTATTATTCTGAAAATATTAAAATTTCAATTAAATAAAATAATTAAAATACATGTGAAATCATTTATTCTAAATAATCATTTTCCATTATAATTTATTTTTCATCATCATCATCATATGATGATGATGATTAACTTCCACTTATACTAATTAGTCTATCATACATTAAGAAGGTAAGAAATTACTTTGATTTCTTTAAAATTGTATTTTTGTGTTTGAAAAGCATTGAGAGAAGCCTTCCAAGATCACCATAGTTTTGATGATTTAGGAGGTTAGGAAGGTCTATATTGTGGAAAATATTTTTAAATTGGGATCTAATTAGGGTATGGGCAGGGCAATCTAAGAGAAAATGTTTTTCATCTTCAACCCTCTTATTGTCACATATTCTTTCATCCCACAATTTTTTGGGAATCGTCCCCACAATGTTTCGAGAATCGTCCAACACCAAGTTTCACTATGTAGCTCATGAGAGTTTGTTCTAATTTTAGAAATGTTGATTTTTCTTTTCACTTGTCAAAACTAAGAGGTACTTTTGATCTTGTAAACTACGATTGACCACATACTTCTAATATCTTAATTTCCTTTTATCCTGTAATTCTTTATCGCACTACATATTCTCCTTATATTTAGAAGTGATAATATTTGTAATAATATTGTATTCTGCATGATGGATTCTTCTTGTATTCCCCAATGATTTAGCCAAGATTTGACATCTTTATGCCATCATCACTTGAGCCACTGATGGTTTTAGCTAGAGTTTGAAGCAATTTTGGGGAGCCTCTTGTTGTCCATGTTGTTTTTCTTGTTCTTGTAACTTAGGTATCTAATCATAGAAATTGTCTCAATGGGAGAAAGGCTTGCTTCTATGAGGAGGATAGGATAGGGTGTGTTTCCCTTAATTTTTAGATTATAAGTTTAAAAATTCTTTTGAATCTATTCTATCTTTCTCTAGGATTCTCTAGAGATACTACAACCCCAAAATTCACATCCATATAAGATAATTGGAGTGATGAGAGTGAGAACGAGGAGTTTTATTTTATCCCAAAGCCAGAGGTCCACTGATTTACAATTGTTTCCAAGCCCATAATAAGTTTTCCACCCTCCATTTATCCTTTTCTCAATGCTATAGTTCCAATTGAGCTTGTAGTGAATATCGATTCCTAGATATTTGTATGAAGGCACTTCCTCCAAGATTTTTTTGTTTTATACAAAAGTATCGTAGGTGATCCTTTGAGATTTAATTATCATAAACTTTGTTTTTTTAGTGTTCACACTCATTCCCATACTAGCATGGAAGTCCTTAAGGATTATTAGTTGCTTACTTAGGTCATAGGGACTCCTAACTTGTGGACCATGTTCTTTGACATGTGTGTTGATATTTTATGTAATTTCGGAAGTTATTCCTAACTGTAATTGTGAAAGGGTTTGTTGATAAGTCACATCTTTTAGATATTTTAGACTATAAATAGAGGTTATATCGAGTCATTTTGATCACTCATTGAATATAAGTACAAGAGAGTAATAGACACTTATCTAGGAGGCTATTCTTGGTTCATGTCTAGGTATGAAAGAGCATTGTATGGCATTGTACATGTTGGAGGAATCTATACTGAGAAAAGTTTGTAGGGTTTTCTCCCCCTTGAGGGTTTCCCTGAGGATATATATTATTGTTCGTTGGATATCTATCTTTCAGTTCCAATCCTTTTTCATATTAAATAATAATAAAAGAATATAATACTTTGACTATTGGAAATACAAAAATAAATCAACATGGCATCAGAGGAGGCTTGAAAAAAGAATATTTTCTGCAGAATTTTGGAAGTGTTTTGGAAAACTAACCTCATCTTCCTAGGAAGCATGACTATCGGCACCAAAATTGACGAGAAACGGGAAGGAGTAGAAAACTTTAGAGCATGGAAGTATATAGTAGGCCTCCTTCTAGAAGAACATGATTTAGAAAGATTTGTTAGGGTTTTGGATGTCGTTGGCTCCTATATGTATATTGTATTGTAAACAATATATCACTATGAATGAATATAGAATATGTTGGTTTCCTGGTTTGGGTTTCTAGGGGAAAAATCAATGTGTAATGTTTGTATTTTCCATTGTATCTTTTATGTTCTTTTACTGAAAATATTCAAAAGAAACGGGATCATGCTTCTTGGGAATGAGATCCAAGAAAGTAGTATTTAGAGACCCCGTGACTCTTTCATACCTCTGGGACTCATGAACTGCCTTAATCAAGTTAGACTTGAGAAAATCATAAAAGCAAAGATAAAATTCTATCATAAATCTATCTGGTCCCGAACCTTTGCATTTATGAAAATATGATAAGGTTTCTAAGATTTCCTTGTGAGAAATCCTAGCCAACAATGAATTATTCATATCAATTGAGATGGAGCCAGGAAAAAGAATAATTTCATTTAGAATTTCTAATATGGGGCACCCCGCTTGCCCCTTTAATAAATTAAAAAAAAAACTTTTACCTGCCTCCAATATCTCTTCACTCGAGGACACCTTTCGCCCTTCCAAATCATTTATCTCCCAAATGGATTTTGTTATCCTCTGATACCTTGCATAATTGTGGAAAAGCTTTGTGTTGATGTCCCCTTCACTAATCTAGAATGCCCTAATTTTTTTCCTCTATTTGGATTCTTCCACTTCTAACAAATCCTCTTTTCTCCTCATTAATGACTTGACTTTGGATTATTCCTCCTTAGATACAGACCCAACATCCCTTTCAATGACGAAAACACCCAACTTTTCTTCCACTTCTCTAATAAGAATTACATTTTTTAAGCTTATGAGCCTTGGCCCAAGATGAGATAACCTTTTTAATATTTTGAATATTTTTTGCTAATTGTTGCATAAAAGAAAATCCTTCCTCCTCAACCTCGGGACACCAAGTGTCCATTATCAATTTCTTGTAATCCTCCTCCTTCAACTAATCTTTTCTAAACTTTAATGGAGATGGATTCCTATCTTTTTTATTGAAAAATTCTAAAGCAATGGGAATATGATCGGATATCCCTCCAATTTCCACTTTGGATATCCCTCCATGTGGACCTGAGATCGAGGCTAGTCTCGGGTCCATCCAACCTGCCAGTCTAGGGTCCATCCAACGCTGTTGAACATATCATATCAACAACCCGCTTCAATCTTTGGTGCTTGATAAAATCATCATCGGACAAAAAAACGTCGGTCGTTCCTATAAATTCCTCCTCGAAATCCAGCTCATCCCCTTCCATAAAGACTCTGACCTTCAAATTTATTGAAGACCTGTACTACACTACGATCCTTACCACCTGACTTCCACCGAGACCCCCTTCTCCGATACCCTCGTCACATCTAAATCCCCCTTTATCTGGACTGTATGTGCACTTGAGCCCCTCCATACACCTTGTTCATCACCAGTTTCACCTATGGTACCTAAGAATAGACCATTTGATACGGAGAAACGTAAAAAGCTACTCCAAGAGCCGACGCCTCCTTGGTCTGGTTTGAAACCCTAACCATCATTACTCGTGTCATATATATATATATATATATATATATCATGACTTTACCGTGACTTTCTAGCCAAATGCTAATCTTCTTTTCCAAAATAATTCCATAAAGCTTGGCTAAAATCGAGCTAATCATAATGGTCCTATAATTAGAGGG
>SNQJ01S0088568.1:0-11248 GCA_010110895.2 Picea sitchensis
CTTGGTCAGTCTATCAACAATCACCATGATGACACTCTTTCCTTCAGACTTTGGTAACCCTGCGATGAAATCCATGGAAACCTCCTTCTTGTAAATGGGTTTGTGTAAGTCGTTTGCCTTGAGTGGTTGACTTTCAAAAGCCAGGGGCCTTCCTTCTTGCATTAGGACAACACCAATTCCATTTCTTGAGGCATCACATTCCACAATAAAGGTTTTTGGGAAGTCTGGAGTGGTCAAGACAGGAGCTTTGCACATAACCTCTTTAAGTTGTTCAAAAGCTTTAGTTTCCTCTAGAGTCCATGAATATGCATCCTTCTTAGTTAGTGTCGTTAAATATGTTTCTATTCTTCCATAGTACTGAACAAACTTGCTGTAGTAACCTATCAAACCCAAAAATCCTCTAAGATTCTTCAATTTTTTGGGAATCGACCAATCCATCATGTCTTTAATATTGTTAGGGTCTACCTTGACACCATCATGAGATACAATATGACCCAAATACTCTACCTCCTTCACTCCAAAGAAACATTTGGATGGTTTGGCATATAGTTGTTGCTCCTTTAGTAGTCTTAGCACCTTGTCAACATGTTGTACATGATCCTCCAAAGACTTGCTATAGACTAGTATATCATCATAAAATACTAACACAAATTTTCGAAGGAAGGGCGTCAAAATGGAATTCATCAACCCTTGGAATGTGGAAGGTGAATTTGTAAGGCGAAAAGGCATGAACAAAAATTCATAATGGCCTTCATGAGTTCGGAATGATGTTTTTGGGATATCTTCTTCCTTCATTCTAATCTGATGATACCCTGAATAGAGATCCAATTTTGTGAAATAGATTGCTCCATGTAGTTCATCTAACAATTCATCAATGAAGGGAATGGGAAACTTATCTTTAATAGTGATCTTGTTGATCTCTCTATAATCTAGACACATATGCCATGAGTTATCTTTCTTGAATACCATTACCACTGGTGCAGAGCAAGAACTTTGGCTAGGTCTAATAATTCCATCCTCTAACATTTCTTCAACCATGTGCTCAATTTCACTCTTCTGGGTGTAAGGGTATCTGTATGGCCTGATGATAGGAGGAACACTCCCAGGAATTAGGTGAATTTCATGATCATGATTTCGAGTGGGTGGAAGACCTTTGGGAATATCTTCAAATACTTTTGGGTAGACCAGATGGTCTGATGATAGGAGGAACACTCCTAGGAATTAGGTGAATTAGGTGAATTTCATGATCATGATTTCGAGTGGGTGGAAGACCTTTGGGAATATTCAAATACTTTGGAAATACAATCAATGATCCCTTGGAGATCTTGAGGAATAGATGGTTTATATGTTTGAACATCTAGTGAGTATAGCTGTGAAATAACACCTTGATGCTCCTCCTTTGTACAATTTTTTTCATGCCATTAGAGCTATCACCCAACTGGTTTTCCCTGGATACCTCTTAACTCAATTTATTTTCCTTCCAAATGAAAATTTCATAAAAAGTTCTGAAAATTAAAAGCCACTGCTCTCAATGATTGTAACTATTGAATTCATAGTACAACATATCCACCACCTATGGGTATAGAAATCATTGGACTATTCATTACATATTCCTCCATAGTAGCTTGATCTTATTGCATTTTCCTGAGCAACTGATAGTTCCTCCATCTATAATCATTACTTGAAACTCTAGCTGGGATATACAAAGAAATTGTGAGCTTTGGACTAATTTATAGTGAATGAAACTATGAGTACCTCCAGAATCAATTAGGACTACACTTTTCCTTTTGATGTATCCTTCATCTTGAGGGGTTTGAGGAGTGCTAATTCCAGCCAATGCATTGCTAATGATATCTTGGGATTCAACCTAGGGATGAAACCTGCCTAATGCTTTCATGTTGAGATGGTTCTTGTTCTTTCTTCTTCCTCTTCACAAATCTAAGGAACACCCTTCTCACCACACTTATGTCCCCTACTATACTTGTTGTCACACCAAAGATAAGCCTTTTTGATTTTCTTCCTCCAATTGTTGAGGTCAACCTGTAGGTTGAGGTGTTTCTAGAAGAAGGATAATTGTTCTCTATAGATGTTAGATTGGTTCTTCTAGTAGCCATAGCCATATTATTATTTTCAACATTTCTTGCCACCTAAATGTATTCTCCAATGATTCGGGTTCCTGTAAGCAACTCTCATGTTGAATGTTATCCTTTAAAGTTCCTAAGGAATACATCAATCAAGTGATCATATGGAACATCTATTACCTTTATATTCAATCTTCAAGTTCTCAATGTGCTCGGTAACTGAACCCTTTTCTTGAGATTTATCAATTACCTAAAGAAGGTATTCTTTGTATCCTCATAGTGTGCTATCATTTCTTCCAAGTGAAAATTGTCCAAGTGACAAGTGATTTTATGCTGAACAAATCCACATTGGATACCATACAAATTGATTGGTTTCTAAATATAAAGAAGAAATTGCATCTTTTGTGTATGTGGCATTATGTAGATCAAAGAATTACTCCATCTCAAGTATCCATGTGGTTGGGTCCATGCCATCAAACTTACTCATATCGCTCTTAGGAAAGTGGTTATCTCAACCCAAAGTTGGGAGTTTCTCCATTCTTGATTCACTTTCCTGTGTCCCTACCAAGAATTTCATGGCATGCATTTTCACTTTCATGTGTCTTCTCTATTACAAAATTTTTCAATACTTCCATGATATCCCCTTTTAAACCATACATCTTTGCCTCCAACTTAGCTCACCCTTGTAGTTGATATTTTGTTACTATATTCTTTAAATCATTTATGTCCCTACACATTTCTTCACCTTCATCAAGAGTCCAAGTAAGATTGCTCCAGAGGCTTATTTGGTGTAGAAGTTCCCTTTTGGGTGGCATGTTGGCCAAGTATCACTTTTAAACCCTTGATTTTGAGGTGGTTCTCGCTTAGACACCTTATTCTATTTTATATCCCAAGTTTAGACCCTTTAAGTATGAAACTTTCTTTTATGTATTGATATTTCTTCTTTGCAATGCCATAGGTCTGATCAAAATTGGATGTGTGCCATGGAATTTATGGTAACTTCCCACAACTTGCTAATTTATGGCCTTCTAAGATTCTCATTTTTATAGCGTGCCCCACACAAAAATAATTGATATAAAAATATGAAACTCCATAAATTTAAATTTATTGTCCACTATCCAACAAAACTAGTCTCACCTAATTTGGATACTCTAGGAATAAAGTTATGGACGTTTTTACCTGGAACACCTCCTCGAGACTAGTCAATAGGACTAGTCGATAATTCTATATTCATGTAGAGTGTATCTACAAATGTAAGATGACCCAGAGCCTAACATCACCACAGATACTATACTAATTTCTTTGAATATCCTCCAAAGTTCGTGGTCTTAAAACATTACAAAAAAACATTATAGCCACACTATGCAATGACTCTCGCTTTAGAATGATTCCGTGAACCCTATTCCTAATAGTTATATATATGATAGTATATGTATCGTGGAGCTTAAATTTTAAAACGATAAAATCTTGATACTTCTACTAAATATTCCCTCGGCATGCTCCCTTATGAAATGTTGTAGAAAATAATTTATAGCTAAAATACCAAGGTGTCTCAAATGAAGCAATGAAACCCCAAGACCTTGAGGCTCCCACACCATATGTTAAGAGCCAACATCAATATAGCATAGAGAAACCCTGTAATAAGTACTCTCAACTTCAAAAGATATAATTTCAAATAATAAGCCTCTTTCGAGGGGAAACCTCCTTTTACCCCACATAAATGTTCGGGCAGAAGATGATCTAAATGAAAAATGTCTCTGGTATATATAGGAGACTAGGAGTATACTACAACTAATGGAATGAAGCCGACGAATAAAAATAACATTACTAATGTAATATGCCCCAATTAAGGAGTAATGAGACAATATTAGGGCTTACCATAAAATTAAACAACATCATTAACTATATACCTCATGTATGTGCCAACTCATCAACTACTTATCCTAACCATGTACTCACCATGTAATTCCCAACTAAAATCCTCAACACTTATCATACAAATCTGATTTGTAGATTCCAGACAGACCTGGTGTATATGATCACATTCCTACAAACCTTCCTTAACTTTAAAAACAAGAGACTAGCATTTCATCAAACTTTTCTTTTAGTCTCACATGCCCAGTTTTGATTAGCTAACAACCCTAACTTGAAGTAATCATAAATTTGAACCTGTAATGTATGTAAAGATATGAAAATGATAAACACCTTTTCAATTTTATGCACTTGTTTGAGTTTCACTACTTGGAACCCTAAAGGGAGAGTTATAGAAAAATGGTATACTCAATTTAATTTGGGCTTATTCTAGAGAGAGCTGCACCTCAGAGAGCATGCCCCACATGAATATTTTTGAAATGATATGAAACTATTACACCACATACTACAGATGGTACCATAACCAACACATTTGGTTTAACTGAATTTGATCTGGTATGAAGAAGTTATGTCATTTTACCCAAAATACCTATTTTTTACTAGTTTCAAGTGATCTCAGCCACAAACCCTATTTTCCGTCTTGAGTGTAACTCCCAAAAATACAACGACCCAATAAGTGGATTTTTACCTCAGATACTTAGATATGTTTCAATGGAATAGAAATTTCACTTGGCCCAATCATTATAGAAAACATTTATAGCTTAAATGGTGAGATGACCTGTAAATAACATACCATAGAAAGCACCATCAAAATAATTTATCCTTCCTTGCATCTCCGTCTTCTTTTCTTCACCTTTCCTAATTTTGACTTAGATATCCTTGGTTACCTCAAAAACCTATAGATATTCAATATTCTCAAGTGTATTCAAATGAGAGAGCCTTGCCTCTTATTTATACTCCAAGTAGCTTCCTTTAAAAACATCTTCAGGTCACTTGGCCCCACTTTCCTTATTTTAGGGTTAACCCACTTCCTAATTTCTATATCCATTAAATTTATTATTGAAATAACTTCATTTTGTAATTTCACTTTTTAATTATAATACACCATTACTTGACTTTATTATTTACCTTTTAAAAATCTCTAAAACCACTCTTTGACTACTTTGACCTTTTGGGGCTTCTAGATGACATATATGGTCCTCCAACTTCGTATACATAACTTCAACCAGGAGTTATGTGACGCTTCCACATACCAATTTGTGAAATGGAACACATACCATCCATATAAAATGCATTATATGAAAATATGTCATAACTCATACCATTACTCCATCAAACAAACTTGGGTCCATTACCCAAACCTGGGTTCTTAACTTCTATGTCCATAACTCTCAATATGTGGGAGTTATGTGACGTTCCGCATAACACCGAAAATGACATGAAAAACACTCATAGTTTACCTAACAAATCCACTATCCTTCATATCATTATTCCACAATTAAGCATGGATTCTCTACTTTACACCGCATTCTGAGGGTTTTTTTCACCATAATGGGACCACTTTGAGTTCATCCATATTTACTTTATCAGCTGCATGACAAACAATAATGTGAGTCATATTTAAATAAAACAAATACTGGGTCCATTACCCAAACCTTTGTGAAGTACGAGTGTGATTTCTTCAAGGGTTGACAGATGCAACCCAACCTTAATCAACAATCTCTCCCTTTGGTATTAATGGAAACATCTCCGGGATGAAATATTGAAATTATATCACTCATGCTCCTCCTAAAACCATGCCTCTGTCCTCTTCATTTGATAAATCTGATCCTCCTATAATTATGCCTCTGTCCTCTACATTTGTTAAATCTCTCCCCTTTTGTCATAAATGAAAAATGTATCTTTCCATCCGGGTTGCTCCCCATGATTGAACTCTCCCTCTTCTTTTGGTGCTTCCTCATGTACATCCTAGACATGTAATATAAGCATTTAAAAGGTACCCACTTTGGAGTAGAAATAACCCAAGTCTTTGGCTAAGATATTCAAAGGCTCTGAAGTGGTCTTTTGTAAATGTCTACTCACTTGTTCCTTTTGTGCCCACATACTCAACTCGATGTTCTTTCTCGCAACCTGTTCCCATAGAAAGTGATACTTGATTGGAATGTGCTTCGCCTTGGAGTGCATCAATGGGTTTTTGAGATAATCGGATATTTCACCGGGTTTTTTTGAGATACTGATGGCGCTTGTATTATCACAATATATTGGAATGGGCTCATCATACTCAACTTGTATATCTGTCAAAGGTTTTTTCATCCAAAGAACTTGTGTACAACATGTTGTTGCTGCAATATACTCTGCCTTGGCTATAGATAGAGATACTGATGATTGTTTCTTACTTAGACATGATACCACACACTCACCTAAGTAGAACACTACTCCACTGGTGCTTCATCTGTCATCAATACAACCTGCCCAATCTGCATCTATGTAGGCAATAAGTGATAGATCTTTTCCTTTTGGATACCATAATCCAAACTCTTATGTTCCTTTGAGATATCTGAAGATACTCTTTACTGCTAATACATGTGATTCCTTTGGTTCTTCTTGAAATGGTGCCACCTATCCAACTACCTGCATTACATCTGGTCTGGTTGCTATCACATATAGTAGGTTACCAATCACTGACCTGTATTGCCTCTGATCTGTAGACTTCAAATCATCATCTTTGCTCAACTTACAAATGGTTTTCATGGGAGTGATAATTGGTTTGCAATCTTCCTTTCCGAACCGCTTTAGCATTTCTCTGATATACTTGGTTTGAGAAATAAAAATTCCTTAGTTTCTTTGACGTATCCAAAGTCCCATAAAGAAGGATAGTTCTCCAAGTAACGACATTTCAAATTCATTCTACATGTATTTTGCAAATTTATGGCTTAACCTATCATCATCACTACCAAAAATAATATCATCAACATAAACTTCAATTAATAAAATATTACCTTGACTTACCTTGATGTAGAGGTTGTCTGCACTTCATTTTTTGAACAATGCATGCTACAGATACTTATCCAGTCTAGAGTACCATGCTTTAGGAGCCTATTTTAGACCATACAAGGCCTTCTTTAATTTACACACATAGTCTGTGTTCCCTGACAACTTAAATCCTTCTTGTTGCTCAATGTAGACTTCTTCTTCAAGTTCCCCATTCAGAAAAGATGATTTTATGTCCATTTGATATAATTTAACATTTTTGGAGCATGCATAAGCTAAAAGCAAACAGATTGCTTCCATTCTGACAACTGGGGAAAATGTCTCTTCAAAGTCAATTCCTTCAATCTGTGCATATCCTTTACATACCAATCTAGCTTTGTTCCTTGTAATTTGTCCATCTTCATTCAATTTATTCCTGAAAACCCATTTTGTGCCAATCACATTCTTATTCTTTTCTCTTGGAACCAATTCCCAAGTGTCATTTTTCTCTATTTGATCCAATTCTTCATCCATTGCCTTATTCCAAAATTCATCCTTGCTGGCTTCTTCAAAAAAGTTTGGTTCAATTGTAGATAAGAGTGCTAGGTGTGTTTGTTCAGGTGAATGGATTTTTCTTCTAGTCTCAACTCCTGCATCTTTGTTTCCAATAATATGATCTGAAGGATGATTCTTCTATACTCATTTTCTAGGTGTCTTTGGAGATACTTTTTGAACTTTCTCTTCTTCTTTTGTCGGATTCTCTTCATCTTCCTCTTCCTCTTCTACTTCTTTTTCATCTTCTTGTTCAAAAATTTGTTCCATTGATTTTTTTTCTTCTTCCTTTGATTATGGTCTGCCTGTTTCATCAATTGTTATGTTGATGCTTTCCACAACTTTGTTTAATCTTAGATTTCAACACTTGTATGCTTTCCTTGTACTTGAGTAACTAACAAGTATTCCTTTGTCCACACGAGAGTCAAACTTTCCCATTCTGACATCTTCTCTTTTGATGTAGCATTTGCTTCCAAAAAATCTAAAGGGCTTCACATTTGTTGGTCTTCCTTTCCATAACTCATAGGGAGTTTTGTTAGTGTTGTTTCTGAGATTTACTCTATTTTGAATGTGAACTGTTGTATTCACTACCTATTTCCAAAACATATCTGTCAATTTGTAATCCATTAGCATTGTTTGAGCCATTTCTTGTGTAATTATCATCCATTATGATAATGTTCCTTTGTCTCTGAACCACTCTCTGAACCAATCTATGAATCCATGCTCTCTTCCAATATCATATATCTATCGAAACCTTCTAAGTGTTCTTACGAATATTTTTCCGTATTTTCCAAGACTCTACTTGCACAACTATCCAAAATGCTAACCCATTTATCATTATATTATCAAACTATACTTCTTCTAACCGATTGCTTTGAATATGTCTTCTCAAACTCTGCAAGCTTCTCTAAGGATGGTTCTTTGGTCTGTCACAGCTATCGCATAGACTCCCCCTATCTAATATTCATATTACTTGGGAGTCTCTAAGACGGATGGCTCAGAACAATTCCCTCTCTGATGTGTATTCATCATCATCTTCATTGGTAGATTCATTATCTCTCTGAGCTCTGACTTCTTTATTTATGTCTATGGATTCATCTTTCACTATAATGCCTGAAAGTACAATATCTTGAACCTGTTCCTTATTTACTTGCCCTTCCTTTATTTCAGTTATTTTCCAAACCTTTCTGTATTTGACATCTTTCTTTTTCTCTGTAGAATTTTCTTCATCTCGTTTTATTGCCAATCATGCAATCTCTGGTACCTGGTCTTTGTTCACCTTTTCTTCTTGTTTTCTTATACATACTTTCTTATATTCGATATCAGTATTCTCTTTCATGGAAGTATCGATCATGCTTCTACAATCACTGGCTATGTGTCCATAGTTATGACATTTGTAACACTCAATGTTACGTGTATCCAGATAGGCACTTCTTGCTTGAACATTTCTTTTATAATCCCTGCAATCTGCAACCTTATGTCCAAAGTTAGTACAATAAAAACAATGACCATAAAATAAATTTGCATAGATGAGAGTGAATGATATTCTTTGTGACATAGTCTTTCGGAATTTTTGTCTTGACTGATCATGATCATGATTGAAGCTTCTTTGTGGCTTGAACATGGATGGTCCCCTTGAAGATGTATCTTTAATAGTTCTTTTAGATTCTGGTTGACCATGATTCCTCCCTTTGAGTACTTCTGCATAACTCTTTCTATTTTCTTCATTCTTCTTTTCCAGCAACCTAGAGTGCTTCTCTTCATTCTCTATAACTGATGTGGATGTTTCTGTCTCTTCAATGTTCGTGTTGAGCTTGATGATTTTACTTCTCAATGTGACAATGTCTTCTTCAAGCTTCTCAACCTCTTCTTCTTTCTTCATTATCTGAGACTTCATGACTTCTTTTGTTCTTTTCGCTTCTTCAAGTTGAATTTTTAATGTGATTATTTCTTCTTCAATTCCTTTCTCTTCTTGAACAAACTCTGCCTCAAGCTGGTTTAGATCATTAGTTCTTTCCTTAAGATGATCTATCAATATATTCTCTGTCATTTATGCTTCTTGCTTCTGTGTTGCTATGTTGGTTTCCAAACACTGCTTTTGATATTCAAGATTTTCTTCGATCTTTTTGGCTTCTTCTAGATGAGTTCTTAAGTTCGCGATGACCTGTTGGGCTTCTTAAAAAATGTGAACACTTTCCTTTTGTTTCGTCAATTCTTTCCTGAGTGAATTGTTTTCTTATATTAGTTCATCTAAAACACTAATCAATTCTTCTTCATAATTGTCTTCCTTTTCAATTATTTTTCCTGTCTCATTTCCTTCATGGAATTCTATTTCAAGATGTCCACGCTTTTCACAATTAATACAAAACAACATACCTCTGGTGATTATGTACTCTTCATCTTCTGAATCTTCTTGACATGGTCAACATAATTCTTCTTGATTTGTTTCTTCATATTCTTTGACATTTTATGAATCTGTGATGGGTGAAGAATATATGTCATGTAACTTATCCCAAATTTATTTTGGTGATGAACATTTACCAACCTTTTCTCTTACCGGATTAGGTAATCCTTCCTAGATGAAATCCATTTCTATTTTGTTATTTTTCCTTAATTCCTTCTTGGCTGCAGTCTTTGCCCTTTTTGAACTATCATATCCTGTAACAACTGATAGCCAAATATAATGTCTTTGTGCCTGTAAAAATAATTCCGTCCGTATGCTCAACATCTCATACTTAAAACCATCCTGACCATTAAACATTGGTACTCCATTCTTAGAATAATCCATGATCTCCTTCCAGTGGTTAAACTATTTCCTTAAGGAACCTTCTATGATACCAATTGTTGGATTACTGAGAGGGGGGGTGAATAAGTAATAGAGAAATTTAATCCTTTTTAACGATATAATCTAAGTGTTATATGAATGAATCATTATCATCCAATAATTGCAGTGTAAATAAATAATGAACAAATGAACAATCATACACATACACACTACACTAGTNTACATTCATTGGAAGCACCAACTTCCTTTGTTTTCTAGCTGAGACTAGAAGGAGGCTCCAACCCCCTATTTTCTCAGGCTACAACCTGAAGGAAGCTCCAACTCCCCAATTCTCTGGATACAACTAGAAGGAGGATACAACTCCCTATGTTCTTCGACTACAACCGAAAGGTGGCTACAACCACCTGTCCTTGCCTCGTCCAACTGCCCTGAAGTAGAAGTATAATGATGGAACCACTGTCACACTATCACTATGAGATATACCGTTGTAAACCTATACCAATAAATATGAACCATGCATCAACCTGTACCTCAACTTGTAATCAACCTGTGCCATAAACAAGTGCATCAACTATGCACCAACCTATACCAAACAACCTGTAATCAACCTGTACCATGAACAAGTGCATCCAACCATTTACCAAGTATGTACCAATCATGTGTCAACTAATCATCAACTATGAATCATCAATATGTACCAACAATATAAACTATACACCTCATGTATGTGCCAACTCATCAACTACTTGTCTCAACCATGTACTCAACATGTACCTCAACCAAGAGCCCTCAACAATTTCATTATACAAATATGATTTGTAGCTTTGTAATAGACCTGGTGTATATGATCACATTCCTACAAACCTTCCTTAACTTTAACAACAAGAGACTAGCATTTTCATCAAACTTTTCTTTAGTCTCACATGCCTAGTTTTGTATTAGTCAACAACCCTAACTTGAAGTAATCATAACTTTGAACCTGTAATGT
>SNQJ01S0088568.1:15638-29405 GCA_010110895.2 Picea sitchensis
GAAGTATTGTCACAGAAAATAGGAGTTGGATCATTTTCTGTATGTGACATATCTTTCAATATTCTTCTCAGCCACATAGCTTGACAAGAAGCTGAGGTAGCAACGACATACTCTGCCTCTGCAGAAGATATTGATACAATTGGTTGTTTCTTTGATGCCCATGAGATCAGGTTCATGCCTAGGTGAAAAACATGTCCTGAGGTGCTTTTCCTATCATCTAAGTTGCTTGCAAAACCACTGTCTGTGTAACCAGAAAGTTGATTACTATCAGATTTAGTGTACCATAAGCCAAAATGGAGAGTTCCTGCAATATATCTCAGAATCCGTTTCGTCATTTTCTAGTGAGAATCTTTGGGGGATTCCATGAATCTGGAAACAAGGCTGGTTGCATACATAATATCAGGCCTAGTTGTTGTAAGATACAACAAACTGCCTACTAAATTTTTGTACAGGGTAGGATCCACTATAGGGCCTTCATTTTTCTTACTCAACTTTGTGCCTAGGGATATAGGGGTTTCTGTTGGATTGCATTCTTCCATGCAGAATCTTTTGATGATGTTTGCTGCATACTTTTTCTGACAGACAAAAAATCCTTTGGTTGATTGATCAACCTCAATCCCCAAAAACTATTTCATTATGCCAATATCTGTCATCTCAAACTCAGATTGCATTGCATGTTTAAAACTTGTTAACTCAAGATTTCCAGTATATATCATGTCATCAACATATAAACATATAATCAAAATTTTACCGTGCTGATCAGTTTTGGTGTAAAGAGTTGGCTCATTTTGACTTCTGCTGAAACCACTTTTGATCAGATAAGTGTCAATTTTGTTGTACCAAGCTCTTGGAGCTTGCTTTAAGCCATACAAGGCTTTCTTCAGCCGATATACTTTGGTTGGCTACTCTTGGACTTCAAATCTAGGTGGTTGATCGACATAAAATTCTTCTTCTAAGAAACCATTTAGGAAGGCTGACTTGACATCCATCTGGTATGCTTTCCATTTTTGTTGGGCTATTATGGCCAATAGAGTCCTTACAGTATCTAATCTTGCTACTGGAGAAAAAGTTTCACCATAGTCAGTACCAGGTTGTTGTGAGAATCCTTCGGCAACAAGTCTTGCCTTGTGTTTTTCGATCTGTCCTTTTTCATTGAGTTTAGTTTTGTAAACCCACTTGACACGAATACTTTTCTTGTGACTTGGCAAATCAACAAGATCCCATGTCTTGTTCTTCTCAATGGAGTCAATTTCTAGGTTCATGGCTTGAACCCAATGTGGCTCCTTAGTGGCTTCCTTAAAAGATGTAGGTTGACATGACATTAAAGCAAAAAGGTTGTGTTGTTCAAAGTCATCCAACTACTGATGGATTTCTCTCAAACTTCGAGTTCTCTGATTTTGAATTTCAGAGGATGAGTCTCTACTTGAAGTTGAGTTATCCTGAGAATTTTTAGATTGTCCTTGTACCTGCAATCTTGGAAGAACACGTAGAGGTATTTGCTATCCTGAATTTTCTGTGTTTTCAGAACTTGGCAGCAATGGAGTTTGACTGTCCAGTTGCTGATTTTCTAATTCATTCCAGAATTGATTTTTCAGAAATTTTACATCTTTGCTGAGAATTAGTTTCTTGGAGATTGGATTGTAAAGCATGTAGGCTTTATATGTTTCACTATATCTAGTAAATATACATTTCTCACTTCTATCGTCCAGTTTCTTCCTTAATTTAGAAGGTATGTGAGCGTATGCTATGCATCCGAATGTCCTTAGATGTGCAACATTTAGCTTTGTCCCACTCCATGCTTCTTGAGGGAGTTTCATCTTTAGACTTGTGGTTGGAGATCTATACAAGAGATAAACTGAGCATGCTACTGCTTCAGCCCAAAAAATATTTGAAAAACTTTTCTCTTTGAGAAGTGTTCTTGCCATATTCATTATTGTCTGATTTTTCCTTTCAGCCAATCCATTCTATTGTGGAGTATACTTGGTTGTTGTTTGCATGATAATGCCTTGTGATTTGCAGAAATTTGCAAATTCATTGGAGTTGTATTCTCCTCCTCCATCGGACCTAAGTTCTTTTATATATTTTCCACTCTGTTTTTCAGCTTCTGCTTTGAATTCCTTGAATTTTGCAAAAGTTTTAGACTTGTGTCTGAGAAAATAGATCTAGATTTTCCTGCTAAAATCATCAATAAACATTAGAAAGTAAAAGCTACCACCTATTGACTTTGTTTGCATTGGTCCACATAGGTCAGTGTGAACTAGTTCGAGATGTTGTTTAGCTTGATTGTATGACTGTGAAAAACTAGTTCTCTTATGTTTTCCAAGTATGCAAAACTCACATGGGGAATTTTGTTCTTTGAATATGGGAAGACCTTTGACCATGGAGTGCTTCTGAAGAAGACTTATACTCTTAAAGGGTAGATGTCCAAATCTTGTATGCCAAACCATTGTTTCATTCAGGGTGGATGCACTTTGTGCATATGGTTGAATCTCATTTGCAGTTTTGAGTGTAAGGGGAGTCATCCTATTCTGAGTCATGTGGATTTCAGAAATCAATTTTGTGCTTGGGATTTTGTCATATATCTTGCAAGATGCTCCATCAAAGAGTACCTTATAGCCATGTTCAATGAGTTTTCCTACACTTAGCAGATTATGTTTCAGATCTGGAACAAGATAGACATTGTTTATGTCTTTCTTTTCATTTTGTTTAGTAAGAATAGGTACAGTTCCTTTGCCTTGAACTTTGACTAAGGAATCATTTCCAAGCGTAATATTGGATGAGATTGAAGAATCAATGCATGAAAGTAAATCTTTGTTACCTGTCATGTGATTGCCGCATCCACTATCCATCAACCAGAGATCTTTAGGTTGTTCTTCACACTTGTGACATGAGAGAAACATACCTTTTGAGGTTTTTCCCATATGATTTGACACATGTGCTCCTGAGAGATGATCTTCCTGCTTCTTTCGGCATTCAGATTCATAGTGCCCATATTTTTTGCACTAATAGCATTGTATGCTTGATTTGTCATTTGATCTTCTCCCTCTGCCTCTTTGAGGCTGAAAATTCTGATTCTGGTGTTGTTGTCTATGACCTTGGAAATTTGATGCTAGCTCTGTTATCTGTTACCTCCATTCGAGTGTTGGTCACTTGTAGTACTCCCTCATCCTTGGTGACCTCTGCCTCTTCCTCTACCTCTCCCTCTACTGAAGGAGAATTGAGTTTTGAAGGCATTGGCGATTGACTCATCTGTGAGATGTAGCCTAGTCTCATGTGTCACCAAGGAGCCAGTCAGTTCATCTATTGAAAAACGTGACAGATCCTTGGATTCAAGGATTGTTGTAACAACCATTTCAAATTTCTTTGGTAAACTTCTCAGGACTTTCTCAACTATGTGTTGATCAGTGATGGCTTCACCAGTCAATCTGATCTGGTTCACAATTCCCATGACTCTGGTCATAAAATGATCCACATTTTCAGACTTTGCCATTCTTAAAGTCTCGAATTGCATCCTCAAGGTCTACAGTTTGATTGTTTTGACCCTGTCATTTCCTTGGTAGGATGATTTAAGGATGTCCCAAGCCTGTTTTGAAGTACCAGTGCCTGTCATTTTTGAGAAAATCGAATCATCCACAGAATTTTGAATCAAGAATTTAGCTTTATTTTCTCTGTTCCTCTGAGTTTCCTAACCAATTCTTTGTTGGTTTGTCATGGCGGAAAGGTCTGCTGGATCTGGTTCCACATATCCAAGATCCACTGGATCCCAACACTCTTATGCTTGCAAGAACGATCTCATTCGAAGAGACCAGAACTCATAGTTCTTTCTAAGAAGAATCAGACCCTGAGTTGGTCCTAAATTGCTAGACGTTGCCATATTTAAAGAATTTGAACAAAACAGAAAAAAAAAAAATGGAAATATTTTGTGTTTACCTGTTTCTTGTGCTTAAACCAAGTCTGCTAATTTCTTGTAGTGACTTCAGAACTCTGCAATTCCAGATTTTGCGAGTTTCATCTTTGTGAGTTTTGACTTTGCAATTCTGACTTCAGGACTTCGTTATACGAGTCCTCTGAACTCTTGTCTCTCCAACTTCTTGTTTTTGAAACGCCGAAGAGAGTTTAACGGCCTTGGATTGGCCCTTAGTCTTTGTTCAATGTGACCATGCACCTAAATGTTAAAGAGATACCAGATTTTTGTGATTCGAAGAATAGCAATGCCTTCACTGGTTCTATGTCCCTCAATTTTCCGAAATCTGAAATATCCTGGTGCCTATTCAAACACCTTTTTGGGATTTCGCTTTTCAGGACTTTCAATGTTGAGTTGCCCAACTTCTTGTCTCTTGGATGGCCGAAATGCCGAAATGACCTTTACTGCATTAGCCCCTTGAGCTATGCCTTGGTCCATGTGACCACTACTCATAAGACCACAGTCTTGTTTTAGGGTTTCGCGACTAAAGCGCCCGATATCTTATCCTCTTGACCCCCGAAATACCGATACGTGGAATGCTGAAATGGCAAAGTGTCCTTCTCCTTTCGAAAAATCTCCCGAAATCCTGGATTGCTGCCACACGTCTCCTCAAGATGGGCGATCCTCCTGCGTTTCGCGATTTCATGACTTGCAACCCCCGGTGACACAAATCCTCTGTCAACTTGAAACCCTGGTAGCTGAAATATCGACGGTTTCCTTGATCTCTGCCACATGTCCCAATGAATGGACGACTGTGATCTTTTCAAGATTTCAGGACTTTTGTCGTGGAGTGTCCTGACCTTCATCAACAAGACCTCCGTTATCCCAAACTCTAAAATGCCAAAATTTTGATGACGCTTGGATCTGCTGCCATGTGTCCTTTTTGATGGACGGTCCAGATGATTTTGGGATTTCGTGTATCGGGGTTTGGAGTGCAGTCTCCTTTGCTCGTCCAACTCCTGATTCTTGATTTTTTGATAGAGTCAGATCAATAACTCACGATATTTCTCGATCCAACGGTCTAGAATGAATCGGGATTTCATGATTCGTGAATTCTCACGGCAGTCTTCTGACCTTTACACCTTGCGAGTCAGCGAAATGCCGAGATCTCGCCACATGTCCTCCTTGAAGGACAGTCCAGATGATTTCAGGATTTTGTGACTTCGCAAGTCGGCTTTTATCCTGTGCACTCTAGAGGACTAAACCTCGTGCACTTTCTCACGGATCTGATGGCTATCGGTCCTCTGCGCAAGATCTAACGGCTATGATTCTTTCACCTTTTATGCGCTCTCCTCGTCCCTTCTGAACTGAATTTTTGCCTCATATCTGATTGCAGGACAGATCTTACAGCTGCGATTTCTTGTTCTTGGCTGCTTTCACGAGTTCTTTGCTATTCTTGCAAAGATTCTCTCCTGCAGAAGAAAAATCATGAATCTTTCACAGATTTGAAAGAATTACACGAATTCTTTGAAGCATTATGTTCTCTGCAACAATATCTGATGGATTTGAGAGAACTCCCAAAATTCTTTAAACGTTTCTGCCTTCTTCAACAATATTTCACTAATTTGAATGAATTTATTTGAATTCTTCAAATGTTCCTGCCTCCTGCAGCTCTTCTTCACGAATATTTGATGAATCTGAAATTGTTCACGAATCTTTAAACTTTCTCCTTCTGTAGTCTCTGTTTCCTCGATCTTTCGAGCATATAACACTCTGCTTCCTCATGGGAGTTTCCTGCGACGATCTTTTGAGAGGATGATGGAAATCTTTCCAAGCCTTGTGAAAAGACTGTGTCCCGTGCTCTTGTGATCCGTGTAATCTCTGCGCTGTGAGGATTGTGTTGCTCTCCAGCCTATGTGAAGAGGCTTACTACTGTTGCTCTGATACCATGATAAATTGTGAAGAAAGAAATGCAGAGAGAAAGAATAGAGCAGAAATAGTATTCAGTATATTAAGAATGTAAGGAGAAAGTACAATGAGAAGAGTTAATGAAGAAGTGATGTGCAAAAGGAAAATAGCTGAGCTAAATAGGCTTAAGAAAATCAAGAAAAGAAAGTACAGCTGGCCAGGACAACTGGCAGTGTACAGTCATCCTATTGAGGTTACATTATATTTAACAACATAAACATATTGGTGCAGAAATCACATCAGTGTGAGAAACCAAATAAGAGTCTGCACCACCCGCATGACAACACAAATTATTGGAAAGAGTGGGGGAATTCAAAATGTTGACATACAACAATGTCACACCAGTAACGGAGTCAATCACAGAGCCATACTGGTGAGTTCAAGTTAACCTAACTTGGCTAATATGCCATTGTTTAAGATGATCCATGTTCATACTTGAAGAAAGATAAATTCAAACTAGGAGAAGGCTATTTAAGCATGGTTCAGGGCATGCATTACATACGACATAGATAGTGTAGAGTTATGCTGGTTAATTGTGTTTTAGATTAACCATTTCCCATTTTGGATTCCACTTATTCATTCATCCATGGCTCAAGTTGTCACAGGAATTGAGTGCCTTGCCACTTGAGATCTCAATTCAACCATTCACATCACACACTTGCATCTGAGAAGAAGAGAAAGTTTCTGATGGGAAGGAAAAGGGCCCTCCCAAGGAGGAAGGAGAGAGACCATCTGTGTTGTTCCTACCTATGTAGTGTTATCAATGGAATGCCTTATCCATTGGTAATGATTCCATGAGTTTTTAATTTCTTATTGCGTTTACAACTTATGCATATGTTCATGCACTCATTTGCATTTATTTACACATATTTATAATGCATGTGTAGGTGTTAGTCAAACTATGATGTCACTAACACTCTACATTGAGTTTTCAATCTTGTGCTCAATTTATCCCATTACACCCTTGATTTATGAAAAGGCATCTTAGTGGATAGTCATAGGTTTATCACTAGGTAGATTTCTTGGGATTGTGAAGAAACCTATCATAAATAGTGATACCCCATAGGATTTCATTAACTTGGACATATCTTAATATATCTTCTCATTTCAAAACTTCATTTTGATTGCTCCATAGGTGGATTTCATCACCCTTAGTAGAGGGTGATTTGGAAGGTCCCTTTTAGCTCTTACAGCTTGCTTATGATTTCTTATCATGTGTTAGGGGTGTGGATTTTATTTTTGTTCATAATTAAATATAATAATGAAATAATTAAGAAGTAACCTTATCATCGATGAGTCCTCGAGTTGTAGGATAGTCGGTGACAAAGTGTGTTTTTAAGGCACTCTGTGATGTTAAGTTATCGGTTCGAAACCTGCGGGGAAAAAAAATCCAGCGATGTTAAGGGTTGGTGTGGCTCAGGCCGGGTGCGATTCCAAGGTGATTTTGACGGCTTAGATTCCCTTGAGTCGTGGTTTATCAAGCTACATGTTAGTCCTGCAGGTCACAGACAAAATAGAAAACAAAAATATATATCATCGATGAATATATATGGATAATAATGTTCTTACTGTATAACTTTAACTTCAAAATATTGTAATTTTTTTCCCACTTGGATTTCATTTTATTTGAGGAAAAAACTTTTTTGTGTACCCAATCAAGATGAGTTTTATATTCCTTGATAACAAACATTTATTTTTTCCGTCTGCATGAATTTCATGCAAATTCAAGTAGCATTTTTAAATTCCTATGCCTACCCACAAGATCGAATAGTTCATGAAACATATGTATTGATTCACTAAATATAACATCTCCCCCTTTTGAATTAAGTTCCTTTTTTAAACCTTTAATAATTATCATAAATCCATCTTAATAACCACAATCTCCAATCCCTAGAACCCCTAACTACTTCAACCCTTAACACCTACGAAACCTAACCTAGAAATGTCCCTCAACCCTTATAAACCTAATCCCTTAAACCCTCATCCTTATAATAACCTATTTTTATTATTTTAGTTAACCAATTTTCAATATTGTTTCCAAATTGTATAAACACTAGTGGGTTCATCGAGTTCATGTTTATTACAATAGTTTTAATGTTCACTCATAAGTATTACCATTGCATATTTTCTTGTATAGTGGAGCCATAAGAGTTGGTTCAACATCCAATAGATCCTCCTCTAGTATGAGATCAAAGCAGTTTCCTAGTTCACGCTTTGCTAAAAATGTAAGTTCATAATTATATTAATTAGGTTATAATATTTGGTTAAATATTACATATAAATATTTAAATTCTCATGCTTATTAAATTTATTCTCTACAAATTCAAAATCTAGCTCCACTTGTCTCAAATTGAAAATCTAGTTCCACTTGTCTCACATGGTGATCATGAAGAGGAGAAACTTGAAACAAATGGAGAAAAAGGGTTTTGAAAGTTAATATAATTATTAGATGTGGTTGTAAGTGTGTTATTTAAGGGGACCTATTTCTCTTATAAAAAATAAAAAATATTAAGTTCTTAATGACATTGCATATGGGGATGAATGGAATAAAGGGAACAAAATGATTTTGTTCAATATCATGGCTACTAGGAAATTGTGATATCTCCAGTTTAATTCCCACAAATTATAATGTAATTATATAAATGTGATTTAGTTTGGTGAGACGATGTGTTGAGGAGAAGAGCCTATATTGGTTTAATATGGCTAGATTTTGAATGGTATATTATGTGCTTTGAATTAATTAATAAAAATAGTAATCACTGGCTATGATACAAAAAGAATGAAGAACAATGGGGGCTATGATTCCACAAGAGAAAGGGGTCCAAGGGGGGATTAGTCATGGGTATTAATCCAACCCACATTCCTGAATTATTATCATTATGTATAAAATTCCATTTTATTGTTGAGTGTTCCCAAATCCAGTCATTTAACTCATGTAAGAGGGTGGGTGTGAGAGGTCACATCCCATAGTTATTAGGGAGCATGGGATGAAGTAAAATCATTTTTGGGAAGAGTGAGAGTCAAACAATCAAGGGAGAAGAAAGGAAATTCGTATGCAGAATAGGGACATTTTTTACATGCATATTTTGGGTAGGAGTGGAGGTGAGTGTTGGAAGGAGCACCAACCATGTTATTATCGAAGGAAACCATTGTTTAGTTGTGGTTATTCTGAGAAAGAGGAATGTGTTTATGTGAAGCAGGCTATAAGAATGTAGTGCATTTTCCTATTGAGAAAATGACTCAAGATCCCTGTGAAGGTTGATGTGAGAACTCATTAGGAAGCTGAAAGTTCCTCGAAGTCCCCATTTGAGAGTTCCTAGACAACCAAGTGCACTAGGAGTCCTGATAAAAGACTAGTACAACCTGAGGGACTATGAGAAGTGAAGGGGGTACATTCCTTAGGTTGTGCACATGGTGGAGAGAGAGATGGAGGATTTGAGTTGTTGTGAAAGTAGAACATGGGTTTTGGGGTTATTGTGTGTGGAGAGTAGAAAACCAAGAGCGTTGGATGTCCTTGTGGACTCATAGCCTCAGCTTTAGGGTGGTCTCTCATTGAGATAAAATGAACAATGACGCTTATGGTTGGGAGGTTCATCTTTCATACTCAACCAATTGGTTAATTGTTAACATATAAGTGTTTGATTGTGTTAGTATGTTTATTTCCTTATGAAAATGGTTTATATGAATTTTGTGTGTTTGATGCTTTCTTGAACAATTGCATTCATGTTTTAATATATGTTTTTATATGCATTTAGAACTGTGGCATTAGTCAAATGGTTAAATCTGTGTGTGATCTCTAGCTAGTAAGCTACAATAATTTAATTAAGTAGAGAATCTTAATTTTAATGTGTATTATGCACAAAACGTTCCTTAGTTGGGTTGGGGTACATTACAAAATGATATCATATCTTCTGGTTCAAACACCGGGCTTGTATGGGCCAAGAACCAATGTGGATTTTGGTAAATTTGTTGTTGTCGATTTTGTTTTCTGATGGATTTGGGGGAAACATGAAAAATTAGAGTGAAATCCCCAAATTTGTGATCAAAATTTTAATTTAAAGGACTCATAACTATCTAAGAAGTTTAATTGAGTAAATCTAAAAAGTTTTGGAGTTAAATTTTGACTTGGGAGGTAAAAATTTCACATTTTAATGGCCACTATAGAGTTGGGAAGTGTTCATTAAATCGACTAATCAGATCACATTTGATCTCGATATCAACAAACCTGATTTATTTTAATGAATTTAAAAACTATTAAGGTTTTCAAAATTTTGCAAAACGAGCAAATCAATGGCCAGGATCTATTTTTCATCATTTGCAAAGGTAGAGAATCAACAATCGAGATTCATTTTCGACAGTCAGGGAAATGAATCAAATTGACAGTCAAGATTCACTTTTGGAATTGGGGAAATGAATCAAATTGACAAGCGAGATTCATTTTTGGGGGTTTTAAAGTTGAAGCAAATCGACGACCGAGATTCATTTTTGGTAGTTTCAAAAATGGATCGAATCAGCGGCCATGATTCATTTTCTAAGGTTTGGAAGTTGGACCTGATTGATGGTAAGGATTTACTTTAATAGGTTGAAAAATAGAGAAAATCGAAGGTCGAGACTTGACGACAGAGTTGGTAAAAATTTTATGGATTAATGACCAAGATCATTTTGAATGATAGAAAAATGGTCCATATTGATCGAGGATTTGATCAAAAAAATTTATAAGTGTTGGAGTTGGCCAAGATAATTTTCCAACGACTGATGGTCAGGTCGACTGAATTGGAAAAGTGTTTTAGTTGCCAATGAAAAATTACAAACAATTCATGTCATTCCATTTTAGCATCCATGTGTCATGCCACGTCAACCAAGTTGAAACCTTAGGATGATGTGTCATTCCATATCATCATCCACGTATCATACCATGTCAGAAGTTTCCACGTCAACCAAGAAATCATTGATGGTCGATGGTCAAGTTGCATGAATCGATGAGAAGTTTCATCTTCCAATGGAAATCACTGACGGGCGATGGTTGATGGTCAGGTCGATCAGTCGATTTAGCGTTGTGTTGCGAATCAATTGTCAAGAAAAAGGGGTGATGGTCGATGGTCGGGTCGACAGTTTGGGAAACGTGTTGTGCACGTCTAAAGGAAAGTGTTGATCGTCGATGGAGTTCATATAAATCAATGATATCTCACCCAATTATGAGATCGACGGTGCATATGAAAGGGTTGTTATAATAGTTAAATAGTTAAAGTTCTATGAAATTTTACAGTTTTTTAGGGTCAGGAACTTGTGAGGTGATTTTGAGGCCCTAAATGACGTTTTTAGGCAATCAAAACCCATGATCATAAAGTGTACCAGGATACACTCTATTTATGTAGCTTAAACAAAAGAAATCAGAGAGATATTTCCAATGAGCTATCTTGGATGAAAAATAGATCTTGTATGAGAAAGTTACAATTGAAATAATTAAGGTAAAATTTTGACACTAGTTTGCTTCCAGAGGGCATAACTCCTTGCTCAGAAATTCATTTCGAGCAAAGGAGAATTCTATGGAAATATTATGAAGCATAGAGGATAGCCATGTAGACATATTTGGAATCTAGGTAGGTAAAAATGTGTTGGAAAAGAAGGAAGACACGTGTAGCATATAGGGATAAAAGTGTAAAATAGTCAAAACTTCTACATGTTGTAACTATCAGTCCTAAACCTGGTTATGGGCGAAATTGTGACAAATTGTTAATAATATATTCATATACATACCCAATTGATATTTTTTCAAAATCCCAAAGGAATTGGTGTTGGGTCAGGTGAAAGTTCCAAGGGGCAAAGTTGTCATTTCGAGATTGTTGTAGATTTTGACTAGAGAATCAGTTTGATAATAATGTTGGTATTTTTATCTTTTCCTTTTAGAAAATTTTCCTTGTATATCAAAATATTTACCTCCGCAAGTGGAGAAAGTTGGTGTTTGAAAGTATTTACACCAGGGAGAAAGGTGTACAAAGGGGTAAATTGGAAATATTCAATTTACTATAACTTTCTACTTAGTGCTCAAAATTGATAAAGAAAGTAGTCACCATAAATATATTCCATAATAGAATCCATATATCTACACATAATTTAGTTTTAATCCAAATAATTTTCAAGGAATCAGAAGGAAGGTTTCTAGTGGACTTGAAGGACACCATTGAGAAAAATGGGAATTTCAGGAAGCATAAATTTTGGGTCATTAATCATATTGAAGCATGATTATGGTCATTGGAAAGGTAATACAAAGGAAAATATGTCATAATTTATTAGTCTTCTAGGGGAGCATCAAGTTCTCCATAAAGGTGCAGAAGAAAGTGGAATTGGATTCCATGAATTGTGTAACTACCCAATCTAAATAGTTTTTCTAGGTAATGTCAAAAGAATTGGAGAAACATGACCACATGATATCTAGGTGAGTGATAAAGGTAATCGTTGGGTAAGGAAGATTATCGAAACTCATGATAGTTCCTATGCATAATTATATAGGAATACCTGAATTGAAATATCTTGGAAAATTAAAACGGGACATTTTTTATTAACAAGGCCTTGTTAAAATGTAGAGGAGCACTCTAGCAGAGAGTGTTGTGTGAAGGGATTGCTAGAAAGAAGATAATATTCCACAATTGAGCATTGTGTGGGTCTGTTGTAGATTAATCCCAAGTTCCATAGGATAGGGAAGCAGTTCAATCTTATACAACTGGATGAAGCATCAAGGAGCTGCAAAAGGAAGAGTAAGACTACAAAGTAGGTGATGAAAGGTTGATAAGGTCCAAGGAAGAAAAAAGGAATATTAATATTAAACTACTATAGAGTCTGAATAGTTTGCAAAGGAGAATCAATAGATATTCTCAATAAATCATGAATCCAATATGTGAAGAATGTTATTGCATGTAAAAGGAGTTAAGGAGGACTCCATAGCCTTGAAGGTAGAAATATAGTGAATGCTACAAAGTTTGTTGCAAGAGAAGGAAAACGGATATCATGAGATGAGGTGTAACTCATGAAATGGATGAGTCATATCTATGTGAAATAAGAAGGGATTGTTAGATATGATCTAGCAACTCTTGTCTAAAATTACAAAGAGAAAGAATTTTTCCTCTATTATCAGAGTGTGCATTAAAAGCAGGGTACAAGTACAAATGGAGGAGTGTAGCAATCCATTTGGAGCAGAGTGGTATTGAGTGGCCAAGCATTGTTTCACAATGATTCACTCAATGAAGTGAAGAGAGGTATTTAAAATTGATCAAAGGCATGAATAGAAAAGGATACTAGAAATATGGTGTAAAAGAATATTTCAGAATGTTGAAATGACAATCAAGGATAATGGTATTACAATACTAGTTGGGTCAACGAAATGGGGAGTGGTTAATTAGATTGCAATGATAATATTCATCTGGAATAGTGCATGTTACACCACTATGAATGTTGATAATTTTTATCCAAAATATGTTGGGACATAATTCTTTGCATAAATGAAGTGGTTGTGAGATAGAAACACTAGTGGATCTAGTGGATGGGAATGAAGAATGGCCAAGTGGGGCTTGGATGGAAGGTTTAAAATAAGGGCTAGTGGTAACAAAATTGAGCAGAATGGTAGTGCACAGGGAAACAAGGTTCTACAAGAACTAAAGGATAGTAATATACAACAACAAAAATAAATAAAAACCTAAAATTTGAAATAAATATGCACTAGAGTGCATGATAGAATTGATGCATGAGGCATACAATAAAGATAGAATTCATCTTCATGAAATAGGCATGAAATATCAAATGATTGGTGCATATTGATGTGCATTTATGCATCTGGACATGCCTGAACATGTTGATGGCATGCTTATGGATTGAGAATAGTATGAGTATATATATATATA
>SNQJ01S0088568.1:29463-44643 GCA_010110895.2 Picea sitchensis
AGAGAGAGAGAGAGAGATGATTCTATGATATTTTAATAAAACTAATGATGGATTGTGTATCTAGGAAAAGTGATTGTAGCATTGGATAGAAAGGATGATGATGTTGTTTCTTATGATAACCATCCATACAAAGACAAATAAAAATGGTGGAAATGTTGATCAAGATGTTGGTAAAGGGAGCCTATGAGTTTCTACCAAGTACCAGTTGATCAAGTAGCATCAAGTAATTTGATAACATTCATGCATGTATGCATTTGGATTCTTATGTTGCATAAATGATGAAGGAAATTAGGGTATGAATTCCATAAGTTAAAACTCCATATCTAAAATTAATGTAAAGGAAGAGGGTCTTGAGTATACACATGTTGTGTAAGGATTGAATGAATTTATATAGAAATTTTATCGCATATTATGTTACATTGGTTATGAGATCATAACCAAGTCAAATNAGAGAGAGAGAGAGAGATGATTCTATGATATTTTAATAAAACTAATGATGGATTGTGTATCTAGGAAAAGTGATTGTAGCATTGGATAGAAAGGATGATGATGTTGTTTCTTATGATAACCATCCATACAAAGACAAATAAAAATGGTGGAAATGTTGATCAAGATGTTGGTAAAGGGAGCCTATGAGTTTCTACCAAGTACCAGTTGATCAAGTAGCATCAAGTAATTTGATAACATTCATGCATGTATGCATTTGGATTCTTATGTTGCATAAATGATGAAGGAAATTAGGGTATGAATTCCATAAGTTAAAACTCCATATCTAAAATTAATGTAAAGGAAGAGGGTCTTGAGTATACACATGTTGTGTAAGGATTGAATGAATTTATATAGAAATTTTATCGCATATTATGTTACATTGGTTATGAGATCATAACCAAGTCAAATCGGGAGACATTGCTCCTTTTCTAGCAATGAATGTCATTAGAGATGGCCATGTGTGAGGCCATGTTGAGGTTGGATATGGAAATTCTATAGTTCCATCCAAGTGCATAATGTTTTTCCATTATTTAGACAATGCTTGAACTGCAACCTCTTTTCCAACACTGAATAGCACTAAGGGATGATGTTCCTAGTGTTGTGTATGGGTTGTAGAGGAAGGTATCCAAAATAATAGGGGAAGTAATTGGGGAAGATTTTGGATGATGTGTTGAGGCATGGGGCATACCTTACAAATCACATGGTGTAATACATGACATGAACATATGGTATTCAAAATTCAATGCAAGGATGAATTGTGTAGATGGCCATGATTGTTGGCACATTGGTTTTATCTATTGGTAAAGTTTGAATGCATTATGAAAATCTTGGTGTGATGATAATGCATGTAAAATGAATGATATTTTTATTATAGGTAATATGATTAATGGTTGAATCCAATTTTAATGTGAATAATGGCTAGAAATGATTGAATTGTTGATAAATTACATTTCTACAATCATTTCATGAACTATTGAAAAATGTGCATGAGTGCTAACCATATTGTTTGGTTGCAAGAAAGTTGAGGAAATTGCAGGTAGAGTAGTATTGGATATGGAAAGGGTGTAATCACATAAGGAAGACTAATATATACAATTGCAAGATCCTTAAATAATGTGTAGAAATATCATGCCCGGGAAATTCTTATTTTCTGGTATAAAACAAATTTGAGAAATTAATAATTGAAAACTTTTATGATACGCTAACAATTTTATTGGTTGCATGGAAATTGAGAAATTGTAGGGAGAATGGTATTGGATATGGAAGGGATGTAATTTGTAAGGAATACTGATATCTACTACTGCAAGAGCCAAACAATTATGAGTAGTAAAATCATGATAGGGGAAAAAAAAAATTCCTATGTAAAAAAGATTTGAAATTTTATAATTGGAAATTGTATGATTATGTCTCATATTTAATATATGCATACGGTGAAGATGGGATGAATTCCACATGTTACATCTTGGTAGTGAAAATATAGCATCAATTTGGCATTCGTCTGCATAAGAACACCTTGGTAAATGATGGATCACTTGAGGAACTGTATAACAATGAAAGTGATGGCTAAAACTAGAGGGTGAGTACAACAAGAAGAAGCAAGTTGTTAGGCTTACAAAAGAACCAAGTTTTTAGGCCTAAAGAGCGAAATCCTATGTGGGAGTTGCATTGTTGAAGAACCAGTTTGTTAGGCATGAAGATTCAAATCTTGTTGTTGGTTATTCCTGGTAGTGCCTCATAGTAGCAAGTTTCCCTTGAGATTCCAATAGTGATATTATTAGTCACATGTGCCAAAGAGACCCTGATAAATGACTGATGTAGACTGATGGACTGAGGACAGTGAAGGGAGAAAATTCATTGGGTAAACCTTGGTAAACAAATGTGATGGTCGATGGACTATGAACAATGAAGGGGCATGTTCCTTGGGTTGGGAAGTTCAAGAAGAAGAAAGTTAGTCGAAATCAGGATAGTTATAGGAGAATTCCAATAGTTTATGTATGTGTTTTCGGTCGAAGTGCCTATGTATATATATGTTTTGGGTGAGGATGCCTATGTATTTGTGGATTTGGGGTTGGATTTTGTATGTATTTTATGTTTTAGTCTAGAAAGCATGTGTGATGTTGCGCCAAAATTTCTATGTATCAATTAAAGGCCAAAGAGCCTAGAATTATAATTGTATGTACACCTGGTGGTGTTTTTCAATGAGGACATTAAATAAATAAGGGGGAGGGGAATGTAACATCCCCATTTTTAATCCCCACAGATTATAATGTAATTTTATAAATGTGATTTAGGCTGGTGAGTCAATGTGTTGGAGAGAAAATCCCTTATTGGTTTAATGTGGCTAGAGGTTTAATGGTATGTTATGTGCATTTAATTAATTAATAAAAATAGTAATCACTGGATATGATACAAAAGGAATGAGTAGCGATGGGGGGATATGATTCCAAAAGAGAGAGGGGTCCAAGGGGGGATTTTTTCATGGATATTATCCAACCCGCATTTTTGAATTATTATCATTATGTATAACCTTTTATTTTGATATTGAGTGTTCCCAAAGCGAATCATTTATCTCATGTAAGAGATTGGGTTTTATAGGTCACATCCCATAGTTATTATAGATCATGGGATGAAGTACAATCATCTTTAGGAAGAGTGAGAGTCAAGCAAGCAAGGGAAAATAAAGGAAATTCATATGTAGAATAGGGACAAGTTTTACATGCATATTTTAGGTAGAAGGAGAGGAGAGAAGAGATGGAAAGAGAATCATCCATGTTGTGCTTGAAGGAATCCATTGTTTGGTTGTGGTTATGCTGAGAAAGAGGCATGTGTGCCTGCAAAATGGGTTGTAAGCCTATGCTGCATTTTCCTATTGAAGAAATGACTCAAGAGCCTTGTGAAGGATGTTGTTAGAAATCTTTGCACAGATGAGAGTTATTGAAAGTCCTCAATTGAGATTTCCTATCCAATCGAGTGCACCGGGAGCCCTGATAAACGAATGGTATAGCCCTAGGGACTGTGAGCAGTGAAGGGGGTACATTCCTTGGGTTGTACATGTGGTGGAAAGAGATAGGGAGGATTCGAAATGATGTGGGAGTATAAATTGGGTTTTGGGGTTGATGTGTGTGGAGAGTGGACAACCAAGAGGAACAGATCTCCAAGTGGACTCATGGCTTCAACTTGAGGGTGGCTTGTGGTTGAGAGAAAATGAACGGAAGCGCCTATGGTTGGGAGGTTCATCCTTTGTATGAAATAGTTAGTTAATTGTTAACAGATAAGTTTTCTATTGTCTTATTATGTTTATTCCCCTGTGCAAATGGTTTGTATGAATGTTGTGTGTTTAGTGTTTTCTTCAACAATTGCATTCATGTTTTAATATATGTTGTTAAACGCATTTACAATTGTGGCATAAATAAAATGGTTAAATATGTGTGTGATCTGTAGCTAGTAAGCTACATAAATTTAATTAAGTAGAAAATATTAATTTGTATTTGTATTTTGCACATAATGTTCCTCATTTGGATTGGGGTACGTTACATAAATCGTTGGTGACTTACAATGGGATGCATAAAGAATGAAAAGAAGACACAGAATCATTTAGAAGGTCAATATCTCATATTCAACTCCCTCAATATTTGCATTAGTAATGCACTATAGAGTGCACAAACACATGGGTCAAGGAACAAATTCACAATTTGGGGCTGACCAACAAGGAAAATGAACTATATGCATTGGACATAATAATTTGATGTGAAAGGATGGTATAAGAAAATAATCGCTCCACTCATTTTCTTCTCTCTTTCCACTTCAAATTCATGATGCAATACATGAGTTGTGTTCATTTCAACTTCATAATGCAACACATGAGTTTTATTCATTACAAATCCCAAAGCAACACCGACTATGTATATATGTGTGTGTGTGTGTGTGTGTATGTGCAATTAATTTTGCTAGGCACTTCTCTTTTATTCTCACTTTCATATTGTTGGGTTATGAAAAGGTACAAATATTCCTCTCATTACCATGATTTATGATATGATCTTGACTGACTTTTCTATTACTTAGGAATAAAATAGGATATAAAATGATTAAAATGTCTTCCAGAAATATTATTGAGTTGTGTTTTATAAATTCTAAAATATGGTTGGAATTGTTTGATTTTGTTACAGGAATGGGTAAATATTTCTAATCCCACGATAGATAAAGAGATTTTGGAGATACGTAAGCTATTGGAGGTTAAAGATATTAGGTGCAAAGAAGTTTCAAGAGAGATTGGTTCTCTATTTTGTAAACTTCATAAATAGTAATAGCGATCCTGGGGATCTCTTGATCCTCATGATAGATTAATTTACCCATATTTTGTAATATATAAAGGGTAGTGGATCCTGGAAAGGATCATCTAAGAATTTTATCCAAGCATTCGGAACTCAGAATTGCTCTCCGCAAACGGTTTTTGTAAATGTTGCATCAGTTATGGAATTAATAAAGGCTTTAAACATTTTCATCATTTTCACATATTGAGTTTCTAGCAACAATGCTTCTGAGGACTGAGGGCCCAGTCTGAAGGAGTTACTGTCTCAATCTTTAATTGTATCAGTTTGATTTATGTTTTGTGATTTAAATCCCCTTTGTAGTAATTAAGATAAATGCATAAGTGTGTTAATACTTTCATGGTGTTTGCTTGCAAAAGATAGATGCTTCATCTTGAATGTTATCGATTGTTGTTCCAGATTCCATTTTGTTATATTTTACTGCTTGACAATTCCTCTCATTTTCACATGCATTGTTCCCTTTCGCCTAAATTAACATTTGTTGTCCCTTTCGCTTAGTGTAGTATTTGTTGTCCCTTTTCGCTCAATTAGAAATTGTTGTTCCTTTCATTTAGTTTAGTATTTGTTGTTCCTTTCCACTAAATTAACATTTGTTGTTCCTTTTTCTTACTGTTCTTTTCTCAATAGACAATACTCAGTTATTTCTTTCCAGTCAGTTTATTAATCTTTTCCATAGATTCAATTCATATTTCTTAATTAGATCAATTCAGCAATTCAATTCATGCTTTTAAGCACATTATATATCATATTTCAATCTTGTTCAATAAGAACTTAGTTTCATAAGTTTAATGAATGTGTGAGGAACTTGATTTTTGTTAAACTCAGATTTGCTTTAAACCTCTATGAGCTATCTGCATAGACTTTGTTGATATTCTTGAAATAAAAGACAAATCCCTGGGTTGATAAATTAATGTTAAACTAAGGTTGTTTTTAGGACATCTTTAGAGCCCAACATTTTGGCATCGTTGTCAGGGAGAGTGTCAAAGGTAGCATGGGTTATGTCTCTGGAGGATGAGGTATTGAAGACGGAAGGTAAGAACCTACGCAGGAAATAAGTAAATTGCTTATGCCAGCACCTACCTCCAACTGATATATAGAGGTTCTATAGGTGTTTAGAATTTTCTTTGTGTGAAGTGTGTATGACTAAAAAGAAAGAACCTGAAAAATGAAAACCCCCACCAAAAACTACCAAATCCCAGGGCTTAGTGCTCCCTGGGAGAAAGACTTTCATAGACGACATCACCCGAAACAATGAATCTCAAGCTTCAGTTGGACCCAAGAGAGTCTCCACCCAAATCCCTCAGGCAACAATTTCACCAACTATAGCCCATGATGAGGTTCACATCAAATCTGGAGGGACTGAGCAAAGTTTTAAAAGTACAGATCTTCCACCTCTCAGCCCTTTAGAAGAGGGAAATTCTTGTAATCTCGAGGAAGGAGAAGGAGAAAAAAGTGGGGTTTCTAAGGAAAACCCATCACCTCCACCTGATCTTGAATATCCTATGAAAGGAGAAGGCATACCTAAAATCCTAGATAGAGGCAGCGCAATCAAATCCCCTAGGGGATCAAGTAATCAATCAAAAGAACACCCAGGCCAAGAAATTCCTGAAGATTATTGGCATATCTTCGACCAAATGGCGCAACCAAATCAACAACAACCCCAGACCTCCACTTTGGAATATTTGATAGTCAATCCAGTTTCCAATGCCCCCATGAAAGCAATTCCCTTGCAGAATCTTCCAACCTTTCATGGATTGATTTCAAAAGACCTAGATGCATTCCTATTCTAATTTTATGTCCTATGTATTGGATATGATTACACCTCTGAACCCCAAAAACTAAATTTGTTCCCTTCCACTTTGAAAGGGGAAGCTCTGTGTTGGTTTATGGGACTAGGAGGTGGAACTATAAACTCATGGGATCATATGAAACATGCCTTCTTGAAAAAATATCAATATTATTGTAGAACTAGGGATATTAAAGATGAAATCTTTCAAATGACTGCAAAAGAAAACAAGACATTAGAAGAATATGTTGAAAGGTTCCAATACAATCTGCAAATATCCCCTTATGGTACATTACCAGGTGAGGTGCTCAAAGCCACTTTGATAAAGGGAATGAAAGATGAATGGGTAGAAACATTGAATTTAATGGGGAAGGGTGATATATATCAAGAAACTTATGATAACATTGTTTAGTTGTGCATCAGGTGCTCACATGGAAGTACACGGAACAGGTCAAGGATGCAGAATCCCCTCACCAGAAATAACAATATTACCAGCAGAGGAGTCACCCAAGCAGAAGTCAGTAATCTCTTAGAAAATTTCAAAACTGACATTCTGAGCACTTTGACTACATACTTGGATGTATTGTAGTCCAAACAGAAGCAAGCATAGGCAGAACAGACTTTGTCCATATTTTTCCACAAATGCAGAAAAAAACCTGGTCCAAGGGAATGTCCGTTGGATGTGGTTTGGGTGTGTGTTATTTGTTCTAAAGGCCACGCAACAGATCAATGCCCATCGCTCCCAGGATTAAAAGTTGTCTTCAAAGAAGCAGGAGAGGAAACAAAACCATTATATTTGATGGTTCAACATCGCCAATGGTAGACCCGGCCTCCAGGTACACTACAGGACCCCTCCCCTTTCTTTTCTAGGCAGTATAATCAGTAGAAAAATTATGGAAACATGGAAGGGCCAACCATTTTATAACCCCACCTGGCAGTCCTAGCAATATACAATTGCAAATCCCACTTGGCCAAACCAACCAGCTGTAAATCCCATCTGGAAAAATCAACCAGCTACAAATTCCACCTGGCCTAACTCACAATACCCTACCTCATCCTGGAAAAATTTAAATAAAAACCCCTATCCTTCACAATGGTCCAACACGGCTACCCAAAACCCAAATTGGAACTAGAATTGGCAGCGTCCCATGAGAATGACCAATCAACCCATGGGGATGGCCCCTCAAAACCACCCACTTTGCAAGCTCCAGTCCAACTACCCCAGAACCCTCAATCACAATTGTGTCCTCAATTACTAGCCCAACCCCATCCAAATCCTAATAATAGACTAGCCCATCTCATCCATATTATGGAGAATGTGGAAGGGGAAATCAACTTGGTAGGATGCAATGAACTCTGGTTGAGGTCGGGACACATAATTTCTACTTAAGAAAGAAACGTTTCCCAAGAGCAGGAGAATGAAAATAACATACAACCAACAATAACACCCTCGACTGTGGTCATAATGGAAAAAACAGAGCAGGGAGGAAACACAGTCGAACCACAGGATCTTGATAAGGATGTAACTCCTCCTCCCCCGTTCCCTGGAATTTTGATGATATAAAAACATGCTATGTATCCTAACTTCGACATTGTAGGGGAACTCAAGAATTTATATGTTAAAATCCCACTCCTGTAGGCTCTGCAAGACATCCCAATTTATGCAAAGACAATCAAGGAATTATGTGGGAGGAAGCCTATTAGGAAAGTTAAAAATTCATCATCAATTGTTCATGTGGTAGGAGCCTTGTCTGTTCTCATTTTAGGGAGACAAGAACCAGTCAAATATGCAGACCTAGGGAACCCCATAGTAACAGTTCAAATCCAGGGTTGTTCTTTTCCAAATACACTAGTAGATTTGGGGGCAACCATCAACATATTGACCATGGAAACCAGCAACACCATGGGTTTCAACTCCTTCAAACCTACCCCAATTATGTTACAATTGGTTGATCAATCAGTGGTCAAACTGGATGACACATTACATGATATAGAAATTTCAGTCAACTCTTGGGAATATCCAGTGGATTTCCTCATCATCAACCCAAGAAGTGGACTTGAAGAGCATCCATTAATACCAGGAATACCATGGCTCACAACAACAGATGCATACATAGGATGTCGTATGGATAATATGACAATTTCTAGAGGAGGTGTCACAAAGAACCTCATCCTATATCCTCTAGACAAGCTAAGCCTGATTATCATACATTCGCAGCTGCCATGACCAATATATCCAGAAAAGGATCTATGATCCCCTCTCACGTTGGAAGAAGCTCTTAGACTCAAGAACCAACTAGAGGATGACATGATCAATGGTTTCATTAAAAACCCACCCATTGTAAGTAACCTAATGTGCCAAATGCTCAAAGTTGTTCTAGATAGTGAAGCACGGGGAGACTCGTTGGAAGATTTAATGGAACAAAAAATCTCGACTACCTCTTTTCATAACAAAAAATCAGTTGAGATTGCACCAGGGAGGTCTCTGAACATTAATGTCAATTTAGATGAGCAACAACAACAAAAACTGATTCAAATCCTTTCTAAATATCAACAAGCTTTTGTCTGGGAGTATTCTAACATGAAAGGTGTTTATCCTCAACTCTACACACACCATATTTATATTGAGAAAGATGTCTGACCTATCCGACAACCCCAAAGAAGATTGAATCCCCACCTCAGAGAAATTGTTAAAGAGGAATTACAAAAGCTTTTGGACATAGATTTTCTATATCCTATCTCAGATAGTCGGTGGGTTTCCCCACTAGTGATCATCCCCAAGAAGAATGGGAAATGGAGAAATTGTGTAGATTACAAGGAACTTAAAAAAGTCACTCAGAAGGACCACTTCCCCCTACCTTTCATTAATCAGGTTCTAGATACTTTGGTAGGGAAGAAATTCATCTCTTTCCTAGATGGTTTTAGTGGCTATAATCAGATCCAGATTGCCCCGAAAGATCAAGATAAAACCACATTTACATGTCCCTGGGTACCTTTGCATACAACATATTTCCCTTTGGACTATGTAAATCTCCAGCCACATTCCAGAGGGCCATTCTGAGCATATTCAGTGATCTAATTAGTGAAGGGCTTGAATTTTACATGGATGATTTCACACCTTATGGCGACGACTTTGATCAAGCTCTAGACAATCTGGATAAGGTACTAGAATGGTGCATTGCTACCAGGTTATGTTTAAGCGATGAAAAATGTCACATGATGATGCCTGAAGGTGTGGTACTAGGGAATTATATTTTTGCAGATGGAATCAGGGTAGACCCAACAAAATTAGAGGTAATCCTTAATCTACCTACACCATGCACACAAAATGAGGTACGTCATTTCCTTGGCACTTCAGGATACTATTGCAGATTTATAGAAAATTTTGCAAGAACTACTACACCTTTACATTCTTTAACAGGTAATGTGGATTTTCGGTGGTCCGATAAGTGTGATGTGGCATTTGCAGGACTTAAAAAATTGATTTCAACAACACCAGTGCTGAGAGGACCAAACTGGAAAATACCATTTCACATCTCCACTGATGCATCAGATATCGCCATATGCGTTGTCCTTGGATAGGAAGAATACAATAAACCCTATGCTATTTATTTTATCAGCTATAATCTCACTCCCTCTGAATCTAATTATATAGTAACAGAAAAATAATGTTTAGTTGTTATACATGCCATCAATAAATTTCGTCATTATATAAAAGGCTATCCAGTTATTTTGTATACTAATCATGCTGCCATTAAATATCTAGTTAATAAACCTATTACTAATGGACGGGTCACTTGATGGTTATTTCTATTGCATGAATTTGACATCACCATCAAATATCGACCCGGAAGAGAAAATCTTGTTGCAGACTTCCTGTCTCGCATACCCAAAAAAGACGATTCCTTGACGGTTGAAGACTAATTTTAGGATGAGCATTTGTTCGCTATCACTACTAAGCCACCTTGGTACGCTGATGTGGACAATTATCTCACAGCTGGGAAACTACCAACACATCTATCATCAAGAGAAATAAAATTTATTGTCCAGCATAGCACATGATTCACCTGGATCGATGGATATATTTTCCACATAGGGGTTGATCTCCAGGTCTATAGATGTGTCTGAGATGAATAAATCTACCACATACTGAAGGAAGGACATGATGAGCCCTATGGCAGGCATTTTTTAGATCATGGGAATGGACATAAGATTTTACACATGGGCTATTATTGGCCCTCAATATTCAGAGATGCGAAAAAATATGTCCATACACGGGACAATTGTCAACGGATGGGAAAACCAAGTCAGGCTAATGAAATGCCCCTAAAAGCACAAGTAGTCGCATAACCATTCGAGATATGGGCACTAGACTTTGTTGGCCCCTTCAACTTGAAGTCAAATCATAAGGCCTATATTCTAGTTGCAACGGACTACATGACTAAATGGGTAGAGGCAGAAGCCTTACCAAACGCAACAGAGGAAGTAGTCATTAAATTTATTTTCAAATTATTTGTATTCTATGGACTACCCAGGGAAGTAATCACTAATGGAGGGTCACAATTTACATATCATAGAATCATGACCACCCTGAACAATTATCATATTAAACACATAGTTACTTCTCCATACCACCCACAGGAAAACGAACAAGTAGAAAGCACCAATAAAGTCTTGGAGGCAATTTTGACAAAAAAATGTCTCCAAAAACCAACAGAATTGGGCAACTAAGTTTCCAAATGCCTTATGGGCTTATCACACAACATGGTGTAACACCCCTGGCTACTCTCCTTATCATTTAGTCTATGGTAAAGAACCTATATTTACAATCAAGTTTGAGATCAAGACTCTAAGGATGGCCTAGGAAATTGGATTGGATCTTATAGAGGCACATAAACAACGCCTACAACAGCTCAATGAGTTGGATGAATCATGCATGTCTGCCTTGGAGCACAAAGTTGTTATTTAGCAACAAAGAGAAAACTGGCACGATAAACATATCAAGAAGAAATCCTTCCAGAAATGTGATTGGGTGCTTCTCTATGATTCCAGATTTCAGGATTTTCCTGGAAAATTACAAACAAGGTGGATAGGACCATATGAAATTAATGAAGTTCATGATAATGGCACTGTCACTTTAATTACCATCAACGGGTCTAGTTCTTCCTTTCTAGTAAATGGACACCGGCTACGAATCTACCATCAACCACCTTCAAAAGAATCCTTCTGCCAAGAAGTAAGTAAGGACCCTACTATTCAGATCTTGGCTGGATGGGAAGGTAACCCAACAACCTCAACTCCATAAATGATGATTTGTTTTTTAGCACTGTACATATTGTATATATCTTTCTTTACAGTTTTGATTGAGTTTTTAGTTTTTTTTAGGAAAGTCACTTGAGAGAATATGAACTAGAAAAGGTGACTGTAATGAATATAATTAAACACTCTTTTTTGTTCTTAGCTCCTGTCTCACTTTGCAAAAACCCAGCAAATATAAACCTTGTTTTTTTCAAGAAAATGAACATGCTTATGGACCATCCAATACTTCGATTATTGCATAAAGTTACACATAGAAATTGAATGAATTTAGTTGATGACTAATCAACTATAGATTCACTAAAACAAAAATGTCTATGGGAGTTTTTAATCAGATGGGTAAAAATTTGGTCATCGTTGATGTTCATTTAAAACGAAACAATTGTCGTTCCTTTGAAAGTGACGATTGTTGCTACCTTCACATGATCGTTGTTTCCTTTGCAAACCATTGTCGTTCCTTTGAAAAGAATGATTGATGTTCCCTTCATAAGTAATATCGTCCATCCAAAATAATGATTGTTGTTCCTTCTGTCACACTTTTGTTCCCTTATAATGCATGTTGTTCCTTTCTCAATAGTGTTGTCCATTCGAAATGAACATATGTTGTTCCCTTCATGATTCTTTCTTATTGTTGTTCCTTTCTCAAAACATGCCATTGTTATGTCAGTCACTCCTTTGGGTATGAACTTCATTGATTCCTTTTCATCAACATTAGTTCTAATTTGTCATTTGGTGTGGATCATTTAACATACCTTAGTAAACTATTTTTGGGTTAATTTCTCTGAATCATCTTAAAAATGGTTCACAATTCATTAACCACCATAATTTGTTTCTTTCCCCTATATATCTACATATACTTGAATGATAATTTCTTTCATATCATAATAATGAATCTTAAATACATTCTTACTTGGAATTCTTACACTTCTTACGCCATCCCTCACTCTTAAGGAGTAGATGAGCCTCCCTTGATAGATCTTTAAAAATAAAAAAAATCAAAATCAAAATCAAAATAAAGTTTTTAACAAATTAATAAACTTCTTCCATAAAGAATAAGGGGTCTCATCAAGAGACAACCTACCACGATCATCAGATAATAACATAGGTGACATTCCCACTATGGCTACCACACTAGGGAAATGGCCTTTGGCATTTTTGTCAAAGGACAAGAGGTCTCACCCCAAGCCGACTTGTTCACTTAGGTTACAATCTAGTGAGTGGTATTATCATCGTCTGGCTACCAAACCAAGATAATGGTATTCTTGGGAAAAGACAATTCAAACTATTTATTAAGGATACAGGCTCATCTATGGGTTAAAAGGCAACCCTGTCGAGGCTATGGACACCTACTAGCAGTAGTGGCTCTACCTGTGGTATCAAAGTTTACCTTAATACACCAATTTTTAGTGTGTTCTTAGATTTACTTTTCTAAACAATGAGGCTATCATTCCAGATATATCTAATAAAAAGGGAAGTAACAATGTTATGATATGTGGAAAATTTTAAACACGTGAACAAATTTTAAATCTTTCGAAATTGTTTTTTTCCTCAAATGGTTTCTAACATAGGTATGACAATTCGAATTTCCCACACAAAGTGATGATTATCATAAATACTGTTAAAGTGCTTTTTGAAAAGTTATTAATGATTGTCTTTTCCACCGGTGACGACGACATAGCAATCACACCTCACAGGGATTCCCCGCCATTATTACACTTGTACATTTGATGGTTGAGGTCGACCTTTCCAATTATAGGGGGCAGATGCTCGACAAATTTACAGATAGATTTCAATAAGTGCAGTAAATACGAAAAAATTGCATTTTTACACAATGTTGTTCTATATTTTCTATTTTTGTTGTTTGAAAAAATGGTTGATTTAAGCTGTAGCAAGGAACGATTAGTTGTCCTCACCTTCTTACAGAAATATGGGAAGCCAAAGTGTGCAGAGGGAACCAACATTACTATAGTTAATTGAGCATGCAAGAGAAATATTACAACATTTGAGGTGGACGGAGAACTTCAGTCAGTATCAAGGATATGATATAGACATCACAATCGAATTCTTCCAGAATTTGCAAGGAGAAACCTCCATGGTTTGATATATACGAATTCCATTCACTCAGGAAATTGTAACATAGGTTATAGGCCTTCCTAACACAGGCATACAATGGACTGATAAGATATACAACGCTTAAAGAAGTTGTAGAATCGTTCATAGACCCTGGAGAGGAATTGGATAAAAAGGGAAAGAGACTTAACCCAACCAACACTCTTAGTGAACCCTGGAAAGAACTGGCAGGTGTCATACAGAGGTATATTACCTACGATGGAAGGTATGATGTGATCTGGCCATGCCACCTCAAACTAATAGCAGTGCTTAAACAACGGTTAGTGATCAATTTACCTTTTCTCCTAAATGCTATGTTACATGAGGTCGCTATAAGAACATAGAAAGAAAAATATCCTGTTACTATCATTAACCACCATGGATTGGTAAAAATGATAGTAAATAAAGCCATGATTCAATCTCAAATAACCTGGGGTAATATTATTGAGTCCAATAAGCCCCTACAATTAGAACAACCTGAATTACATCATGAAGACCCAACCCAGGGAATTGAAGTAGCACAGGAAGAGGAATCCACTGCCCAAATGGAAGTTCCACCTCCTCAACCTGAAGTCGAGGCAGACCCCATCCAATTAGCAGAGAATCATACCTCACAAGCAGAGGCATAAATGAGAAAGAGAAAAAGAGAAAGTGTTTCTCCTAAAACCCCCATTGAGAGGAAAAGAAGAAGTAGATAGACAAAACAGCCTGAAGAAATTCAAGAAATGACAGGAAATGACAGAACAGCCTGAAGAAATTCAGGAAATGACAGAACAACTTGAAGAAATCCAAGACATAACGCATATAGAGCAGCCGTTACAGGGAGATGTTTAGGAAATTGAACAGACGGAACAAACCCCACAAGGAAATAGTCAGCCAGTACTGGGACACCTCACATAACAGTTTTTGAAAAGCTATGAGGTAGAGATAGCTCAGGTTCTAGGAAGTTTAGGGACCTCAATTAAAAAAGACACAAACAGACCATAAGAATACCAAGCACTATCCTCTCCAAGATACCAGATATATAAAATATGCAGAACAAAAATGAAATGCTAGAAATGACAGAATAACAGTAAAATATCTAGCATAATCTTCACAATACACAGAAATGATATACGAAATAGCAACAGAAATAGCACTTTGAATCAGATA
>SNQJ01S0088570.1:9594-22583 GCA_010110895.2 Picea sitchensis
TTAATCAAGTTAATAAGATTCAAAGGTACACATGACAAGTTGATGACTATAGTTGAGATAGCAGTCTTCGTAAAGTATCATACTTGATAGCATGTGAGCATATAGAAGTAAATGCTTAACGTAATCATTTGTCTAACACCTCTTCTAGGAAGAATCTCGTGTGTTAGTGACAGGTTGCCATGGAGGAATGTTTGATCACAACACTATGAGAGTGTTGACCTCATTTTCGTATTGTATTCCTTACCTTTAATATTTGCTTTAGACAAGTTACAAGTAATAGCCCTAAAGGAGATACTGTGATGATTGTTCATGCTATTGCTTTATATTATCAAAAGGATATTACTCTTGCTTGTTGTTTTGTTGACCTTGCTCTAGGTCACAGGTAATAACCCTGAGGAAGCTATAGTGAAGACAAGAAATTCATAATACCAAGAAATTCAGAAAATTCAAGGAATTCAAAGCCTTGATAGAGAATCTTTCTGAAAGAAAGACCAAGATACTCAGGTCAAATAATGGAGGACAATAGACCTCAAAAGAGTTCATGAACTTCTGTAAAGATGTTGGGATCAAGAGGGAACTCACTACTCCCTATAATCCTCAACAAAATGGTGTGGCTGAAAGAAAGAACAGAACGATAATGGAAACCGTGAAGACCATGATCCACGATCAAGATCTTCCTATGTGCTTATGGGTAGAAGCAGCAATGAAAGCCATATATGTGCAAAGTTGATTGTCCCATAGTGCACTTGGGTTCAATACCCCGGAAGAGATGTTCACCGGAAAGAAGCCAAAGGTAAGCCATCTCAAAATATTTGGCTGCCCAGTATTTATACATATACCGAAAAAGAAAAGAAACAAGTTGGAACCCTTAGGAAAGAAGGGAATATTTGTGGGATACTGTGAGGTATCCAAGGCCTTTAGGATATATATACCAGGTCACCGCCACATTGAGATCAGTAGGGATGTGACCTTTGATGAAGATTCAACGCTCAAGAAATCCAGAAAATGCCATCTTGAAGAGGTATATGAAGAGGAACTTGTAATCCCCAGAGTTGCAGAATCAATGAGGGAGGTTCCCAGAGCTGTTGAACCAGTGAGGGAAGTCGTAACTTCCCCTAATGAGGAAATTCTAGAAGATCATGACGTAGCAGAGTTTCAAGAACCTCCTTAGATGACGATCCTCCATAAAAGAAATCCATCTTGGGCTCGAGAGCTTATTCAAGATGGAGAGAAGTATGGTGTTCCCGAAGGAACCACAAGACATGTGAAGAGACCTAAGCCATTCTCCATTTATATGGCTTTGATGTGTGATCTCCTAGAAAAGAAGCCTACCTACTTTGAAGAATCCATTCAGAAGAAAGAATGGGCAAATTCCATGAGAGAAGAATACCAATACATAATAAATAATGATGTATGGGAAATAGTTCCTAGACCAAATAGCAAGGATGTGGTATCGTCCAGATGGCTCTTTAAAATAAAACATGTTGTTGATGGAAGTATTGAGAAATATAAAGCAAGATTTGTAGCTCATGGCTTTTATCAAAAAGAAGGCATTGACTATGAAGATACATTCACTCCTGTATCCAGATACACTTCGATCAGAACCATCATAGCCCTTGCAGCTAAGATGAAGTGGAAGTTACACCAGATGGACGTAAAGATAGCTTTCTTAAATGGTGTTATCGAAGAGGAAGTGTATATAGAGCAACCTCAAGGATTTGAAGTTGAAGACAGGAAGTCTCATGTCTGCAAATTGAAGAAAGCCTTATACGGATTGAAGCAAGCCCCTAGAGCTTGGTATGGCTGAATAGACATCTTTCTGACAAGCTTGGGCTTTACCAAGAGTAAAGCAGATTCCAACCTCTACTTCAAGGTTATGAATGATGAGCTAGTGATACTATTGTTATATGTGGATAAATTATTCTTAACTAGAGAAGAAAAGCTCATCATCGAATGTAAGAAGAGACTCGCTTCAGAATTTGAGATGAAATACCTTGGCCTAATGCACTATTTCTTAGGTCTTGAGGTATGGCAAAGTCTAGAGAGGATCTTCCTTAACCAAGGGAAGTATACAGTCGAAATCTTGAAGAGATTCGACATGTTGGAGTGCAAGCCCATGAATACACCCATGGAAATGAGGCTGAAGTTGTTGGTCGATACTTCATCAGAATTGATTGATGACACATTGTATAGACAGATTATTGGATCGTTAATGTACCTGATGAACACCAGACCAAACATTTGTTTTGTCATGAACACCTTGAGTCAGTTTTTGGTAGAACCCAGACATGTTCACCTTGTGTTTGCAAAACATGTGATGAGGTACCTTAAGGGTACATTAGATTGTGGTCCCAATTATGATGGAGATCATGATTTCACATTGAGTGGGTACACTGATTCATATTGGGAAGGAAGTGTTTCTGACAGAAAAATCACTTCAGGATGTTGTTTCAGTTTGGGATCATCCATGATCTCATGGCAGAGTAGGAAGCAATCCAGCATTGCTCTCAGCATAGTGGAATCAGAATACATTGTTGCATGTTTTGCCAGCTGCGAAACTATATGGATTTGAAAGTTGTTGACCGACCTATTTGACCTAGAGATGGAAGAAACCACGATCTTGTATGACAACCAGAGATGCATAAAGATGACAGAGAATCTTGTATTCCAAGAAAGGTTGAAGCACATAGAGATTCGTTATCATTGCATCTGTGACATGGTGTAGAGAGGAGCCTTAAAGCTCCAGTACGCTAGCATGGATGAATAGGTTGTTGATGTGTTGACCAAGCCTCTATCTCGTGTAAAGTTTGAGCACTTTCAAGATAAGCTTGGTATAGTCTGAAAGGACCTTCCTTGAAAGGGGCAGTAGTTGTTGTGATGAGACATCTCTTGCTTCCAACTTCAGTGTTGTGGCATAAAGCAAGAAGATGTGATGAGACTAGTACTACGCTTCTGGCTTGACAGTTGTGACGTAAAGCCAGTCTAGTATCTTGCTTCCAACCTGATGGTTGTGACGTAAAGAAAGACGATGTGATGAGACTAGTACTGTGATTCCATCTTGAGAAGCTGTGACGTAAATCCAATATAGTATCTTGCTTCCATCTTGAGTGCTGTGACATAAAGCAAGACATTGAGATGAGACTAGTATTGTGCTTCCATCTTGATAGTTGTGACAAAAATCTAGTCTAGTATCTTGCTTCCAGCTTGAGTGCTATGACGTAAAGCAAGACATTGAGATGAGACTAGTACTATGCTTCTAGCTTGATAGTTGTGATGTAAATCCAGTCTAGTATCTTGCTTCTAGCTTGAGTGTTGTGACGTAAAACAAGACGTTGAGATGAAACTAGTACTGTGCTTCCATCTTGAGAAGCTATGATGTAAATCCAGTCTAATATATTTCTTCTAGCTTGAGTGTTGTGACGTAAAGCAAGACATTGATATGAGACTAGTATTGTGCTTCCATCTTGATAGTTGTGACGTAAATCCAGTCTAGTATCTTGCTTCCAGCTTGAGTGTTGTGACGTAAAGAAAGACATTGAGATGAGACTAGTATTGTGCTTCTGGCTTGAGAAGCTATGACGTAAAGTCGGTCTATTATCTTGCTTCCAGCTTGATTGTTGTGACGTAAAGCAAGACAAGTACTGAGCTTCCAGCTTAACAGTTGTGATGTAAATCCAGTCATGTATTATGATGAGCCAGCCTCGTGTTGTGATGATGATGATGTATTAGTTTTATACTAATACATATTGATGTAGATAATGGTTGCATTCCTTTGAGAATGACGATGTTGTCGATGAAGAAAACTTTCGATGATTTATAGATATGCCAGTCAGTGTTCCAAGATGATATTGATGATGTTGTCCTCCTAATGTTGTTGATGATAAAGGCCTCTCTCTCATCCGATGATGTTATAGAATACCCTTCTTGTTAAGGGGGATTGTTGAAATAATGTAACTACAAAGTGCATTCTTATTATTATTTGATATATTATTCATTGGATCAATCCCCATTGTGGATTGATCATGTCAGCTATTGTAAAAAGACCAAATCCCCTTTTGTGGATTGGTCATAATGAAATGGCAGAAAGAGAAGTCGGCCCCAGAATATATCAAATAGGCCCTGGAATATAATAAAGGTGGTTATAACCACCCAAGAGAAGAAGTTGGCCCTGCCAGTGAAAGGACACTCCCACACATTCCAGTCTTGTATAAATAAAGAGGCTAGTGCCTCACTTAGACACACACTCACTTGTTCGTTGAGAGACAAGTTTCGGAGCTACAGTTGGAGAAGAGAGAGAGAGAGAGAGAGGTGTATCTTTGGGAGAGGACATTTTGTACTTATTTGAGTTATCTCTTGGCATTGTATTGGCTATCTATAATAAGGAATCTTTGTTGGGTTTCCTTCCCCTAGAGGGTTTCCCAAGATCAATGTTGTGTCTCTTGTGATTATGTATTTCTCAGTGATCTTGTCTTATGTTGTTGTTATCTATTGAAATGCAAAGAACTATAATAATGGCTTTAACATTAACACCCATTGTGTAGTGAATGATGTTTTCTCTTGAAATTTTAGGTGGACAAGGACTTGGTTGTAGCACGAGAAACCATCTAGTAAGGAGATCCTACTGGCCCCAACTACCTTTTGTAAAATGTGGTCCATTTTGGGAAAAGGGTAATTGTCTTTGAGGGATTCTTTGTTCATATTTATGAAATCTATGCAAAGTCTGATCTCATTAGTTTTCTTCTTGGTAGGAACTAGGTTAGAAACCCATTTAGAAAATCTCAAGGGGACTATAATTTTTTCATCATACATCTTTTTTATTTCTTTCTCTATCAGGGGAAGAAACTTGGGATTTATTCTCCTAAGTTTATGCCTGAAAGGTTTGTGTTCTTCTTTTATCGAGATTCGATGTTGTATGATGCTTGTGTCATAAGATTTTAAATCCTCATAACCCCAAGCGAAAACATCTACATATTCCTTAAATAGTTCAATGCATTTGCATTTTTGCTCAGGGGGTAGGGATTTGGAAAGTTTTATCATCTTGGGTTTTTCTTCTGTTCCTATGTTGCACTCTTCGACCTCTTTACCACTAGCTTCAATTTTCGGTTTTTTGGCTACATCGTTAAAATCAAACAAGTATTCTAGCAGAACTAAACCTCTAGGAAACACATTATTTTTCAACCATAGAATGTCAGAATCTATCTCATTTTCATTCAATTCATCTGCATCTACTTTATTTACACTACCTGTTTTAGAAAAAGATTTATTTACATCATCATCATTATTCTCTAAATCTATATTTGTACATTCGAACTCATTCTTACACTGTAGGAAGTGTTCAATTTGATCGTCATTCCCGAATACCTGCTAGTATCTGATGTTGTCCGGAACAGTTGGTCTGCACTTCACTTCCACTATGTATTTGTGAGTGGGACAGAAGGGTATTTTGTAGGTAGTTGTTGACATAGCCAACTCGTCTGCTAATATGTTTTGTCCACTGGTCATTACCTACAAATCGATTTCAGTAAAACATTGAAGAGAATCCAAAGAAGCATTTATATAAGCTCTAAGTCTGGGATGTTTAGTTGCATACTCCCCTTTAATTTGCTTGATCATTAGTTCAGAATTACCCCTTACCATGATCTGTTTGGCACCAACTTTCTTCAGTAGTTTCAGGCCAAGCATCAGAGCTTCGTACTCAGCTATGTTGTTAGTGCATTGGAAATTGAGTTTGTAAGAATGACTCTCTGAATACCTTGATCTGTGATTATGCAACCAAACTCTAGCTCTAGCTCCCTCCTTTCTCAGGGCTCCATCAAAATCCATGCTCCAAAATTTTGTCGGCAGTTCCTCACTTCCACAATTTCAGTATTTCTTACCTCCGTAATTGTTTTATCTTCTTTAGAATCAGGCGCATCATCTTCGAGCTGAGCGATTTGTTCTTCCAAGTCACCATCATTGTACAAAATGAAAGAATCCATATCAAAATGTGCAGAATATAGTGGGTAATTGTGTGGCTTTTCTTGACTGCTGACCATATATTTCATCAGTGTTTCTTTGTACAGTCTTCTCTATTGTCCAAACACCGTGATGGTGGCATAGGACATGTCTAGTTGCAGGGTTCCTTTCAGCTTAGTTCCCCTGGATCTTGACAGTAACATACCGTGTTTTGGGGGAATATCTGCAACTACGATATCCATCACCATACTCTTTGCTGGGATTTGAGCTAGGGTGATGCATAAGTCCTTAATTAGCCCTATACATTTGACCTTGCTAGAATCAAAAGAGTGTAAATCTTTGTATGGTCTGGTGACCTCAAGTCCCAATTTTTCCATCACATCTTTGGGCATTAGGTTGTTAGAGGTGCCCAAGTCTAGCATAGAATTATGTAAGATCAAATCGTGGATATGCAGGCTGATGTAAAAAGGGGCAATGGAACCGTTATCAGTTTGACCATCAACTTCAAGGCCGAAAAGGAGCTCAGGTTGATCATCAACAATATTTATCATGTCCAACTGATTTGCTGACCCAAGATTCAAAGATTTCATACCTATCTCTGGCTCAATGCTCAAAGCTTTAATTACTTGCGACATGTAAGCGTTCTTGGTATTTAGCTCAGACAGGGGAATGGGAATCTTCAATTTAGCTAGTTCCCCCTCAACACTGAAAGTAGTGGAAGCTTTTCTTGAGCTCTATACTTCTAGTCTATCCATCAGAGTCCTATGGGAAGAAAAACTTGGTTGACTAGTTGACAAAACCTCAATCTGATTTGATCTTTGTAAAATTTTGGGGTTTCTTTTTGCAAGCGGTTCGGTATTATTTATCTCAAGGACTTTATTGGGAGAAGTTTTCGAGGTTTTCTTGATCTCGACTGTCTTCTTCGTTTCGGTGGCCTTCTTTTTTTTAGCAGCCTTCTTTGGAGGGTTGTCATTTTCCCTCTTACTTCTCAGGTTATACTGCCTGTGTACTTTCATTATAGCATTTTCAAAGGCATGTTGTTTTGTCTCCTATGCTTCCTCCTTTACCTCTGTTTTTGAAAGGAGGACGAGCTCATGCTCTTCCTGAGTAAGAAAAATGGATTCATCATCGTGAACGCCCATGAGGTTTATATGAGTATCATCCAATTATTTGATTATCTCCTCAACTTCATCAGCATAATTTTCCTGGAGGGGTGGTCTAATCTATTGATCGAGCCCCCTCTATTCTCTTTGATCCCTCGAATCTCTCTCCCTTATCTAAGGAGGATTTCTTCTGAAGTTCGAATTCTGAATCGGAGGAGCGGCTTGGTTTTCCCTGGGTGGATTTTTGTCAGTTATAGTAAGCCTCTCCATCATTCTCTCCATAGCTCTGGCTAGAGAATCTAGTTTGGCGTCTGAAGAGGAAGTGGAAGGTTCTTCCTTAATCATGACCCCCTTTTCTGTTCTCTACCTAGCTCTTCTGGCTAAAATATTTTCTTCCACACTAACGAAACTTTTCTACATGTCTTCTAGAGTAGCAGAGTTTCTTTCCCTTAGTTGATACGACATGTCAGCGTCAAATCCATCGGGGAATTTTATTAATGCCAATCCTTGAGGTGGTTTGATATCAGCTAGAATTGCATTATATAGATTGTTGAAACGAGTGCAGTAATCATGCACTATCTCTCCTTGGTTCCTTCTAATATTCTCATATTCTGACAAGATCTGGAGAGGATTTTTCTTTACCTCCCACCTATCAAGGAAACTTCGATGAAAAGCAGCAATGTCAGTTATGGAAGCAGCACATAAGGTTTTGAACCACTTTTTGACTTCTCCAGTTAGACTCTGTGAAAATAGTCTCATCTGCACATCAGCTTCATCTACTTCCTGTAAATCAAAATAATCATTCATTTTGTCAACATGTTGTTGTGCATTCAGAGGACCGGTACTATCAAACTGAGGGAGTTTGGTTTGATAATCCTGAGGCATGGAATGTAAAGGAGCAACCAACACCAATGAAGCATATGTTGCTGCCATGATTGGTGGAGGAGGCTGAACAACAACCTGTGTGATTGGAGGAGAGGTGACTAAAGTTGTGGAAGATGAAGGGTTGGGAGGAGCTGAATAAACTGGTTTAGGTTTAACAGAAGCTGCAGCAATAGTCAAGGTGGAGAGTTCGAATGACTGTTGAAAGTGATCTTTGTCTAAGGCTTGAACAAGATTCGCAACTAGGTCTTCTAGCTTGTCAAATTCTTGAAGAAATCGTTAATCAACGTCATCTCTAGGAGAAAGTATTCCAGGGGTCCTGAGTTGTAGGATGGTTTGATCTAAAACTGTTTCACTTACAAAGTTATTGGATTTTGTTCTAAAAAGGCTTTGTTAGAAAGATATGTCAAACTCGAGATCCTGAAGGGCAACCAGCTTCTCGGGGAGAGAAGGGGACCTAAGAAGAGGACTGTGATTCCTGGAACCCTCTATGATGTTTTTCTTTCTGAGTAATTTTTTGGGGTTGTATATTGTTGTTGTAGGTTCTGGATCTAGATGAGATCTAGTGAAAACTCTTTTGGGAGCAAGACTTTCAATTTTTATTTTTATTTTATAATTTTTTATTTTTTTTAACTGGATATATACAAACTTTAATCAACCTCTGAACATTATCTCCTTATGAATTTCAATCTTGTGAATAGTTCAGAAATAAATTCTTCTTTGTCTAGGGAAAATAAATCGTGGGATGGAAAGTTTTTTCAGTACGCCAGTATGGTCACCACTATGTTATCGCTTTGTAAATTCCTAGAGTTTGTCGTGTTGTAGAAGAAATTTACTAGAGGCAACTTTATCCAACCGCTTCGAAACTGGGATCTAGCCCTTCCATTTTTAGAGAGGGATCTCTCTGTAAAATTTAACTTTGTTTTAGATTTCAGATATTAGGCTAGTTAAATAAATGAGACGGTATTGTTTGTTTTATAAAAGTGGCTGAAATATCACGTAGGCATCCATTGGGCTATGGGGTCTATTTTATAAAGTTCGATATCAATAAACAGATTTTATAAGGTGTTTTCACAAGGCAGGATAATGAAATTGTTAGATCCTTTAGAATTTAAATGATGGATAGCAGAAAATATGAGATAATCAACTATAACCAAGAAGCATTTAAGAATTTCTTAATCATAACATCAGAAGATAAACATTTAGATCTTTAAAAGTCAGAAACAGAGTATACAAAGATAAATTATGCAACTTCAACTTCCTTTAAACGATCAGATATAGAAAACATAAATGATTATGAAGATAGGAAAACCATTCAACTAAGAGAAGAAAACATCACCAAAAACTAACATGCAGGAATTCTATGAAATGTCCTTTTATTATTGGTAGATCTCTGATAAAAATTACAGTGCTTACAGCTTACTTGGGCGTAAAGATCAACCCTATATACTTTGAAATTTGAAGTATATATAGAAAAGATTACAATCGATCCTGTCATTAATGATCAGGATGTGACAAAATCTAATGCTAACTAACTGGATAACAGAATACTAAATTGTAGGAACTGCTTATGATCTGTCGAATTCTCCATGTTGATTTTGGGGGAGGTTGTTGTCGAGTCATCAAATTGACTTTGATTGTTCTGGATGCTAACTTGTATGTCCACCTCATCTTCTAATCGATCATTTCGAACAACTCTTCCCATTTTTGTTGATTTGGGAGAGTGACTTTTAGCAACTTGCGGTAGATTTCATCCATCTCGGTATATTTGGCAAAAGTTGGTCTGGTGATAAAAATGTACTTGATTTCATGTTGGATATTGAGATCCAACTGGAGAGTTTCTAGGAATGCATTGCCTATTATGCTTCCCTGTATCCCTGAGAATTTGGAGCTTTCCTTTGCCACCATGGAAATCTTTTGCTTGTAGTCGGGAAGTGTCATCAGCTTGTCATTTAGAACCAATAAACCAGGAAGACCTTTCTTCTGTAATGCCTTGATCTTATTGAAGAATCTCTAAACTCCGCTCTCCATGATTTGGGATTTCTCCTCCAGTTGCAATATTAGTCCTCTTTTGGTCAGAACTCTCTTGACTTCGAGGATGGTCTCCGTACTATCCTCAATCTTCAAGTTTTCTAGCTCTTCTTTAGTTTTTGAATTGAGAAACCTGATGATTTCATTTGCTTCTGTGGGCATTTATCCCAACTCTCCCTTGATCCTGTTGATGGCCTTCTTTCTCCTCAACACCAGCTCATGTTGTTCAAACATGATTTGCACCACGAGCCAGATTTCATTTATGGATTTGGAGATATCCATCCAAATGGTCTATTTTTCTTCTGCTAGTGTTTTGCCCACAACTGTCTGCTTTTGCAGTTGTTGTAGCTCCTGCTTCAATTTTTCTGATGTGTGTCTCTCTGTATTGTAGTTGGCTTGGAAAGAAGATTTAAGCTCCTAGATATTCTCTATCTCTTTTTCCATCCTTTTGATTTACGATTCTTGTAAGGTCATCTCTTCCATTGATCTTGCTAGCTCCATAGATTTTTCTAGAGCTGTCAATGGGGTGGCTGATGGAAGTTCTGTTGTGGTAGTTGTTAAAGTTGTTACTGTGCTAACTCTTGTGAGGGGAACTGCATGTTCCTTCTCCTTTACTAATATTTCCATCTCTGCTTCCATGGGTGTTGCATGTTCCTTCTCCTTTACTAATATTTCCAGCTCTGCTTCCATCTCTTTTATCTATGCATTTTGTTCCATGATCAACTTTAGCATCTCCTCCTTCTCACCTTCTGTCTATGCCATCTCTTTCGCTTTTGAGTCTTCTCTAGCAGACAACTTTAGCTATTTCCTCAAAGATGTTATGTCAGCATTCTTTTTCTTGAGCATCTCCTCAACTACTTTCACATTTGAGGGGTCATACCCAATTTTGAGCACCAATTCTTCTAAAGAATTAATCATGTTATCCTTTGCAAAAGAAGATATTTTCTCTAGCTGTAATTGGGTCTGAACATTGTTCAGAGAAACCTGTAATTTGGCAGCAGTAGTGGAAGCATTGGCCAATGTTGAGAAAACCATCTCTCCAGTCTACCTATGCAGATCCATATGGTCAGTTGGATGTACAGCCTTAGCATCAAATTCAAGTGTGGATCTTTTGTAGTCGGTGATTTCCTTTGGATGAGGTACTTGTGCCTACAGAAAGGCCATGTACATTCTCCCCTTCTCTATGTCGAAAGAAGAGAGCATCCTATGTTGTGTTTTTGATGTTTACTTCCAGAATTGAGCATAAGTGTTGCTGGCCATCCTCTCATTTTTATTCTTAATCATATCATATTTCTAAAAATACTCAACTTTGCATCTCCTTGAGTTAGCTGATTGATCAGTGAGGTGTCATTCTGTCTCTTAGATGAAGGAGTAGGCGTGATCTATTGGCTACTAGAGAAAAGAGATGACTACTCTCCTTCGACCACTATGGTAGACTGGGTCTCTTCCTCTCCAGACTTGCCAGTTGTGTGACTGATCTTGGGCATTTTTGTGTAAACCTGGAACTCTTCCAATGACACTTCAGTGATTGAAGGTGAGGCATCCTTCCTGAGTCTTTTCTCCTTGGGTACCTGTGGTGTAGTGGTTTGTGAGATGACAGTTGGAGGAGGTTGTGGTTCTGTGTCTTCCAGAGTGTTGGCTTCCCACTCTGATTGATTTGCAAATTTATCAATCTCTGGTTTGAGTGCATGAGCATATGGGGAAATTTTTTTCTTCGATCTCATCTCTGCAATAATTCCACATGGATCATAGTGCCAAAGGAAACCGGTGCCAAACTTCATCTCCTTTAGTAGCTTGTTTTCCTCTTCCCCAGTGGCTCGACTGTTGCAGAGAAAGGATCCTATCTAACCTTTAATTATCAACTGTTGTTTATTATTAAAAGATAAAAAAATGTATGTCGTCTAAATTTATCATTTGCCTGATGTATTCCAAGGCAAATATCCTAACACGAACTTATCGGGGAAGTTTATAAGGAGCCAGTTCACATCCATAAATTTTGATTTCCGAGTGATTATGATACAAATACAAGTCTCCAGTCTTGGTGAGGTCTGAGAGGTGTAAAATTATTTGGATCTCCTCATTTATCCTCGAATCTCGTCTACCGTTGGGCATGCTTACCACTGGGTGGTAAAACTGCTCAATAAATTGCTTGAAATTAAACTCTATGGAGTTTTTTCTTAGCAGCGAAGTCCAAGAAGTGGCAGGCTGTGGTTTGACGTCCTAGCTCATTTTCTACATGGGGAAAGGGAACTTGTCTTCTTGAAAGAATACAAACAAGTAAGACAGTATTGAAGAATACTGGAACATGACCTCTGTGGGAAATTCCAAAATCTGTTCATGCATGTTCTCGGCTAGGAAACTGTTGTAGTCGAAATGGGTGGTGGTTTTTTCTTTAGCAGAGAAAATAGATAGGAAACCCAAGATGGGCTCATCCACCCATTTGTCTGAGAAATAACCAAGCAAACAACATAACGATGAAATTATTTGGTTACCTTTTTCTGAAAACATGGAGGAATGGTAAGGGGAACTTTTCTTGGGGAATTGGGCATCTTGTGGGAGAAAAAACTCAAAAATCTGCACTCTGGGGAAAAGACATATTCTAGTACATTTCAGTTAGAACTTCAATGGTGAAAGGAGAAGGGGATTCAGCTCTGGATATTTTCATCATTTGGTCAATGGCCTCAAGTTTGATAGTGAAAAGGGTTTCTCCAGACGATGAAACAATGGCTCTCTGATCGGGGAGGTAATGTGCCTGGCACTTGAGGGCGAACTCGGGAAAATGGTGGATTTGGGGAAATAGATACAGGGGGAGATTGGACTCCCAGAGCTCCATATCGTCACTTTGATCCAGGAAAGTGTCCCTAAACCATGAATGCAATTCGGCAAAGTCGAATTCACACCTGGTCTCTGAGATCAGGTAGTCTTTGTCAGCTAGCAGGATCCGGTCAAGATCAACAGGAGGCAGGAGGAATGGATTTTTCTCGACCTCTGATTTCTTAGATTTTGGTGCCATCAATT
>SNQJ01S0088571.1:0-16481 GCA_010110895.2 Picea sitchensis
AGTGGCTTTGATGAGCAGTTAGGGGATATTTCAAAGATTTCACTTGCATTTTGATTTCCTAGTTTAGTTGATTTTGGGATATCTCCCAGATTATGTAAAACAATTTGATATTATCCACAAGGAGGTTTTACCTTGTGAAAAGACTTATAAATACCTATCATTTTTGTAATAAAGACATCCTCATTCGTGGGAGAACAAGGATATGGAGTTATAATACAGACTGGAGCAGAATTGATGTTTTTTCATAGCTTTAGCTTCTCAATATATCAACATTTTGTCTCATGTTTTGTATATCACTTTGTTTATGGTTTATGACTACTTTAGCTATCTAAATCATGTGCAAATGATATAATTTTAATCATTGTCATCCATATCTTGTCTCTTCCATATAGATAAAAGACATAACAATTGTTAATTCAGTTTGTGAATGACAGTTTTATCTTCTTCATAGATTGAATTGTTATATATAAGTTTTCTGCATAACAGGTTTCCCTTATTGCAGGAATTTGTAATCATAAGATTGTTATGATTTTATTTTATGTTTTGTTTGTCCTGTAAAATACTTCAAGGGACAGCACAGCCGATCGTTTACGAAAAACTTAAGGACTAAACGGTACGAGTTTCTCTCCTCCAACCAACTTAAGAAGTCATCTTACACAGGGCAGACTTGGAGCGTTTCCAGGTCCATTAGTCTTTTGTTTACTATTTTTATTAAGTAGTTTAATATAGATATAAGTTTAATTAGAATTATATTAGATTGTTTAATTTCAGTAAATATATTAGATCGTTTAATTTCAGTAGTTTTTTTAATTTCTTTTTCATAAAATATAAAATCAAAAAAGATATTCTTGGCTGTCCTAAGGCAACAAACACATGAGTTTTGCAGGTTTTAATTAAATCTGTAGGTTGTTTATAGTGTATATTTGTAAATAAGAAATATTACAACTGATAATTAGATAGCTGATTTGAATCATTATAATAGTAGTTAGTCGATTGTATATAATAGTAAGAATAGCTAGATTTAGTTTTAATTTAATTTAGTAATTTTTTTTAATTAGATTAGTATATTAGTTAGTTAGTTTAGTTTGTTTTATTAGTTGTAATTAGTTTAGTTTCTTTTAGTTTGTCTTAGTTAGTTTTAGTATTATTTCATTAGTTTAGTTAGATTAGTTAGTTCAGATCAGTTTTCTCTTTGGTTTTCTTAGGAGACCTTAGAGCGGCCAATGGAGCCGTTAAACTCGTCAGGGTGGTTCATTCCAAACGACTTGGGTTATTAGACAACCCCGGACCAGTTCCATTCTCTCAATTCACGGACGAACAGTTTCGCCCGTCAACAGGTTGTCTACATCATTTTTTAACGAGATTGACATAGAAATCAAACTGTGCTCGAGGTCGGTTTCATTTTTACATGAGCTTGAAATAGAGAATGAAATTTTGCTCGGAATGATACCCATCGGTGGGTTTCTTCCAACATGATGTCCAGAGGTTGGTATTTTTCTCCCATCATAATTGACAAAGGCTAACGACTTAATTCCATCATTATGCCTAGAGGCTAGAGACATGCCCCCCTAAGCTTCGTTTCATTCATTGACTCTTCTTCGAAACCCAATCAGACTCCTTGATACTAATAGGAATAGGTTCACTGGAGAGGGAGGAACAAAGACGATCAACTGAAAAAGGTAGAAGAAATGAAGGTTTTGTTACGAGATATAGTGAAAGAATCAACTCAACATTTATGCAATCTACAAAAAGACTCGACTCAATGTTTACGAGATCTAGTGAAAGACTCCACTCAACATTTACAATATGTAGTGAAAGACGCGACTCAATCATAGGGGGGTCTGTGTCATTTTTTAATGAGCTTGACATAGAAAATGAACTATACTTATGGGTATCTGTTTCATTTTTTAACGAGCTTGACACAAAAGAAAAAGTATACTCATGGGTGTCTATTTCAATTTTTAATGAGCTTGACATGGGAAAAGAACTATGATCATTGTCATCTGTTTCATTTTTTTAATGAGCTCGACACATGAAAATAACTATGCTCGTAATCCTTTGTTTCATTTTTTAACAAGCTTGACACAAAAAATAAATTTGCTCGAAACTCTTCATGATGGCTTCCAAGAGGTCTTCATTAGATGGAAGAACACTCTCTGGAAGGAATACATGTCAAGGAACTTAGTCGGGGTAAAGAGGGGAAGATCAGGCTCCAAATCCCCTATTGAGTGGTTCACCATGTTAACTACCAGATCTAAGTCTAAAGAAGGTGAGCATATAGAGAGAGGATCCTTCTCATTCAGATTTGAACCCATGAGACATGATGCCACATAACTAACCTGTGGTGGGTTGGATACCATCTGCATATAAGGAACATTCAGGGGAGTTAGACGTTTAACAGTCAAATCAGGACCAAAGAATGAAACTTGGTCAATGGTCACAATGTTTCCATTATGAGGTAAATGCATCACTTGAAAGAGTGTGGACATGACAACTTTCATAGCGTAAACATAGTCCTGCCTAAGGAGAAAATTAAAGTCTAAGGGGTCGTGGACTATCATAACATCAATCCATACATTTTTCCCTCCTAAGGTGATGGGAAATTGAGGAAGGATCCCTAAAGGTTTGCTAGGTATTCTATTAAAATCCCATAGATGATGTGTCATCGACACAAGCTGAGGGGAACCCATAGATTTCCAAGCATTTGAGGATAGAATGTTGACAGAAGAACCTTCATCAACAATAGTTCCATGTAATATGATATTATCACAAACCTATATGATAATTTGGAAAGGCAGGAAGGAAGGAAGGTGAGGTTCCGTCAGACTATTCCAATCAAAGGAAATGACCTCAGTATTTGGAGGGGGTGTTGTCGAAATGAGTGAAATCCCCCCTTGTTCGAAGTAATATAAAGTGGAAAGAAATACTTGGGTGGTATCCACTTCACTCTCCAAGGGAAGAGTGGGATTGATCAAGGATTGTATTGGACTGACCAATTTATTAACTTCACTTTTCAAAGGGAGAGATGAATCGACCGAGGATGGAATTAGACCGAACACTTCATAAACCAATGATTGGTTGGGAGAAGGTTCATGGGAAGCAACTGGAGGTTTTTGCTGGTAAATAGCAATGTGTTACGACAATTGTGAAGCCTTATTCATATGAGGGAAAAGGTAAGTGTAGTGCATTTCCCTGCATAACCAATAAGAAATATTTACTTGACCCTTTTTTCCCCCAACCTAATGATTACTGGTTAATGTGTTGTCACCAACATGACCTGCAATGGTTGGAAACATGGGTTGTTGAGAAACCTGATACCACACTTCTAAAACCTTTGGAATACCAGGGCAATGTTTAAGAAGGTGGTCACCCTTACAAATCCTGCAAGGGAATTTTGGCTTGTGATGTGTGTTGGTAGACTTGTCAATATCATCAACACTCCCAGCATCATTATCAATGGCTGATTGATTTCCTCCTTGCTTATTTTTCTTCTTGTTGTTCTTCCTTTTCCTCTTCTTTCGAGCCTCTTGGTTACTAGCATTAAGACTTTCACCAGGCGAAGAAGAAGAAAGGGAAGAAGAATTGACAGACAAAGAAGGTAGATGATCAACATGAGGTTGATGTTCTTGTGGTGGATGGATTGCATTCAAAACACCAGGAGAATTTGGGATCACAGGAGTGGAAAATAACCATACCAGTAATCCTATCATGAATCCAGGAAGACTCAATGTGGAAATGTAAGGAGGACCAACATTTCCAAATGAAGAAAAAACATAAGGTTCCTTGTGAAAATGGGTTCCTTGGTTGGTGTTAGTCACCAATATTTTTTTTTTTTTGTCATGGGGTCAAGATTCTAAAATTAGCGAAGATATCCCAAGTTCAAAAGGAAAAGGTAGTCTTGCAAGAGAATATTAATAAATTGAATTGAAGATTGAGAGGTAAAGGTCTACTGCAAGGATATAAACATATCATATGGGATTCTATAGTTGTTGAGGCTGCAAAATTTAGATCATATTTGAATTTTGTAAGTGATAAACATAATATAGCAATCATATCCAGGCATAGATGCACTATTGTTAATGATAATTTATCCAAAAATCCATTTGAATGGGAACATAATTCCATTAATCTTCTCAACTCAGTTCCTCCTACAGATCTTCAAACCATTAGGGTAGAATTCAAGACTGCATTGATCATCTGGTCTAGAAGGATTATTGAAAAACATGATCTTTTGAAATCAATACTGAATAAAAAAATATAGATGGAACAAAGTGTGCAAGATTTCAAGAATTTATTTGAATAATTGTTCATAAAGGGCCTTCCAGCATTCTGGGATGGTAAAGGTAAGTTGCAGGATCAAGAAGAATACAAGGCACTCTTGACTCAATCAAGGATGGACCACTCAAAATTTGAAACCCTAGAGGAGGGTTTGAAAGGGGATACTTTAGTTGATAAACTGAGTACAAATTTTGAAATTTTAAATCAGTTTAATATAGTCAAACTTGGTCTACCTGTCATATCTTATGCCACTTGTATTGACTTGGAAATTTTAATGAAGGAAATGACAGATTATGAGATTCCTTTCGAATTACAATGGAAGGAAACAATCATATTGGGCAAGACCAAATACAATTTCCCAAGATCAAGTAAATGATTTCCAGTTATCGACAAAAAAACAAAAAATCAAATAAAGATACGATCGTAGTCAAAGGACGAAGATAAAGGACCAAAATGCAGAAATATCTGTAAATCCAAGATTTTGTGAACTGAAATTTTCTATTTTAAGTGTAATCGTTTCAAATCGAAAGAATCAATTTTTTGTACAAATATTTTAGTTTTTGATGTATTCATGGTTAGCAGAAGTACAAAGGGATGAATTGTATCAATCATTGTAATAATTTTTGAATTTTAATGAATACAAGTGGAGATGTCCAGAGTTTTTTCATACCAAATATTCATGTGGTGATGACCTGAAGTATGTGCTTCCTTTCATGTATGTTTTTCTAGTTTACTATCTCTTCATTTGCAACCTTTCATATGTTTAAAATTGGATGTTAATGGGTCTGAAATTCATCTAAATGGTGCTTTAGATATAAAAAAATTTGAATTATTTTTTTCTTTCTTAACTCATCAAAATTCATCTCTTATGGTGCTCTAATTGATGTTATATGTTTTCCTCTTTCTTCCATATTATCACAACAAATTAAAAGACTGAAATTTCATCACCTACCTTACCTTTTCTTCCTTGAAAACTCTACCTACCAAACACTGTTTCAATCATTTTCAAAGTTGACTCCATTTCCCAATAGGTTACTTTCCTTCTTGCCAACAAACTCCATAAATCTTTCATCAAATCAAAACCTATCCATTAAACCTTTAGAGAAGATCTATTTTCCAAGAGACCAAGTGACAAGAGAGATCCCTCTCTGAACTAAAAGGGCTAGTTTTTAGYTTTGAAGTGGTTTYGTGGTTACCTTTGTAAGTTGTTCCTTTAGTCTAGGAAATTTACTTAGTGCTATCATTTTGGCATCGYTGTCGGGGATGAAAAGTGAAATTTTCCMTAGGAAAGAACGACTTAGAATTTCAGATTTGATTCCTGAGGGTAACAACGAATCAAACATTTTATTGGCTGAAAAACATTTACCCTGGTGACTTCATTTTATAAGATCAGTAGCAAAAAAATATTTTTATTAAGAAATCCTGGCTCTAAAGAAGATTTACACTAGGAGAAACCCAGATCCATAACCTATAGCATCCATTCCTGATCCTGAGAAACTCTTTCATAAAATAAAAGAAATGACTAGTTTTCAGTTTTGAAGTGGTTTTGTGGTTACCTTTGTAAGTTGTCCCTTTAGCCTAGGCAATTTACTTAGTGGTAACAGTTGGTAGTCCCAAGAAATGTTTCCACAAACATAGAGTCAACCTAATATTGCTAAATCAAAGAGCACACACTACCAAAGTCCCTATAAGATAAGAGAAAAAAAACAAATCCCTTATAACATGGAAAAAAGGAGGTAATGATTTTTTGGAGACAGGAGATGAGTCCGTCAATGAAGATATGAGAAATGATTACCTTGACCTACACATAACAACCCTTCTAGGTGTAAGTAACCCTCACTTTGTGGGATCACCCTACAAGGGTAATGAAAGTGTGATACAACGTCTTCCCTAGGTACCATAGGAAACCCCCCACAATCACCTTTCTAGATACCTAGGAAAGGTTACTAGGGTTACCAACTCACGGTTGGCCACCGAGGGGGTACAGTCGATAGTCGGGACCGAATGTATGGGAAGGATAAAAAAGTCTAAATCTCTTCCAGAGGACTAAAAACAAGTGGACCAATAACACTCTTGAGGACCTCGAATGGATTCGAGATTCACAAATCACAGAGATGAAATGAACCAGTAACACTCAAGAAAAACCCCCAATATACACTCTTTCCACTATGATTGGTTAAGCGTTGGAGGGGTAATATCCACTGCTTTTTCGCATGTGACCTCGTGTTTAGCCACAGTGTTATAAGGGGTTCCTAGCTATGCCTATATGACAATTGGATTTTTTTACTCTTTAGTTTTTTGCAGTCTTGTTTCAGTGGCCTTGGAGAATTTACTCTCCACCCTACAACCTAGGCCCTGAAATCCTAGACTTGCTAGTTTTCTATAAAAGAAAAAAGTCTAATTGATTTTAGATTATGCTCTTGTTCCTTTTATGGTTTTTGTTACTCAAAAGGGTAAATGCAAGTGAAACTATATGGTGTTATCACTCTGACTCCAAGAAGACTTCAAAAGAAAAAATGAATGGAATGCAATCTTTAGTTTTGATGAATCCTATCTACAGAAAGAAACAAGAAGTTTCAAGAAAATAAATAAGTGTAACATTCAATGAAAGAAACATGAACTAATATTTGAATGAAAAGGGTATTTTGTATATGAGTCAAATAAAATTTAGGATACATGATTCCTTCCCCCCCCAACCACGAGGGGGAATTTTTAAAAAAATGCAATTTACGTTGCTTCAAAATGCAAGCTCAAAAATGCTCCACCCACTAACTAGAATTCTAAAAATATTGTTTGTTTTTAAATGCAATGAAATTATTTCAAATGCAATGTTTTCTACTTACTTGCATTGAAATATTTCAATTTCGAAGCAAAAAATCCAAACAAAACATGTACTCAAGAAACAACTGGAAAAATTCAAATGTCAGAATGCTTCTAACGCAAAAACACACAGATGGAAAGTAGAGAGTGACACTTCTTGTAGCCTAGGTTATTGAGTGGAAAGATTCAAGGATTAATGTCAAGTTGCAATAAGACCACATAGCTTCAAACACTCAAATGATCAAAAGATTTCCAAAGAAGACCATAAGAAGCTAAAAAACAATGCTCAAAGAAACACTTGCAATCCCAAATCAACGAGGAAGACTTCAAAATCAATCAACTGAAACACTTAGAAAGTCTTAAAATCAAAATGATAGAAGTTTGAAAACCTTCGTGATGAGGATCAAACTACTGGTAAGAAGAACTTTGAGCAAAGGATTAGGTTAACCCAAGGTAGTCATGCATATTTCACAATTTGATGGATTTGCAAACTCAAAAGAGGCACAAAAAGGTGGTAATCACTCAACTTCAATCAAGCAAAGCCAAAATCAAGTTCATAGGACTCTAATGCAAAGATACAAGTCAAGAATATGAGAAAAAAGAGGCAAAATGAGCCCAAAACTGACCCAGGAAGGAGATCAATGCTCCTGTAATAAGGTAGAAAGGGCATTGATAAAAGGTTAACACTCCTCAAAACACTGACAGAGAGTGTTGATAAGGGTTTTAAATGCTTTGCAGGCCACTATAAGGGAGTGTTAAATCCTGTAAGTGGTCGAAAAAACATAAAATATTTCCCAAATTCAACAAAGATCAAGAAGAGTTCAAGCATCAAAATAAAAAGAATCAAGAGACAAACAAGATTCAATAAGCTAGAAGAAACCAAGGAAAGACTATTAAAAGTTTGATCCCCAGTGGAGTCGCCAATTTTCTATTGTGATAAAGTTCCCGCCACGGATAGGTGAAACCACCCCTTGGATCAAGACCCCTTCTTTGATCCAAGACAAAAGGAAAACAAATGGTAACTACTTTCCCTTTAGAATTATTTCAACAATCAGAGTAAGAGGAAATAGATGGATGACTTACTTGTTTACGATGGTTGTCCTCACTGTTCCGTCCTTTGACTTTTTTGACCAAGCTCCTAGGTGCAATATAGGACCTACAATGAAAAAATAGGAATCTCCTTTCTTCTAATTTATATTGTTAGGTGACAATATATATATATATATATGATGATGATGATGATGATGATGACTTTAACAACAATAGACATGCATGTAACAAGTGACAAAAAACACGAAGGGAATATGCCAAGTTATGTATTAATGGAAAAAAATAATGAAGCACTTATAATCAAAGTTGACATTGTAGCATCTCTTCCAAAGATCTCCTATCCATCCCTATCTTTAATGTCTCAAGATCATAATTATGATGCTCTCATGGATTCTCTTCCCTTTTCACCTTGGAATGCAATCATTATATAGGAGTTTGGAGGTTTAACCATCATGAAGTATTTTAGGAAATGGTTGAGGATTTTGCTCCATAAGTTGATATTTATCTTATCTCATGGATATTTATTTTACTTAATATGGAGCCACAATATAAGAATCAAATATTTGATCTCATACTCTCGGAACTAACCCTTAGAATAAGGTGGGCTGCCATAACTCTCTCTAACCACTTCAATGCTCCCCCAACACTGAGCATAGGGAATTGAGAATGCTCCCTATACATGGGTAGGGGAGCATTGACAAGAGTTCAATGCTCCCTATACATGGGTAGGGGAGCATTTATCTTAAAAATGGTCAAAATTTCAAGTTAAAAGGCAATGTTTCGATCTTCTTATGATGGGTTTTCTCCTCCACAATGACTTAGGGATTATGAAAAATGTTCTTCCATGGTATCAAAGTTGGAAAACTTAATAAAGTGAATGTGACACTTATTAAGGTGCATAATACACTTTATAAAGTGCACCCGACACTTAGTAAGGTGCATACAACCCTTACGACACTTAAGCACAACATTTGGTGATGTGACATTAAACACTTTCTTGACATGAGGCAAACATAATTTTATGAGAGATTTAGGATTGCACATAGTGCACTTAACTTGGGCCAAATATCTTTCCATAAATGCAAGTATTGGTATGTTCGAATAAACACAATCCATAACACATGTTGTCGATACCACATTGAGTATGGTTATTATTATGACACACACACACATTTCATGTATTGCATAACACCCTTGTGCATGAATGCTCAATTATATTTTTGTCATAATCATATAGAGACTTTATTCATAGAATCTTGTGTACACAGCTAGAGGGTTGTACATTCTATAAAAAATATTGCTTGAATGGGACATGCACCAAGTACGGTGGAATGCCATTACTGAGCAAGTGCATCCATGTGAGCAATGAGTATGAATTAGGGAGGAAGGAGGTTGACTTGCAAAGCTTTAAATATGTCATGTATGATATTGAGAGGGTAGTTAAGAAAAAATATACAATTGGTGACTTCCTAGGTACGAGAATGTGACTTCATCAGGGAATTATTCAAAAACACCCAACAATATGTTCAACATGTCCATGTGGCTCAATGGAAGGACGAACATTTTAGTATGCAAATATACATTTCTCACTGGTACTATCTTATCAGTGGTTGATTTTGTTGAGAAATACACCCTTCAACCATAAAATGAGATTCAAAGCCAATATTATCACTTAGAGAAGGTCATCATAATGGTCCATATCACATACAGGCATGGGCTAGATAGTAATGAAGAAAACTGAGTTATATTGAAGGAGTATCGCTTCTACATAAGTGATGACCGGTGCCATGACTTAGCCTATGTACAACATTGATTTCAATTGTTTTAAAATCACATGAAGGAGAAAAACATACAGATTGATCAATATTGGATTTGGTCAAATGGTTGCATGGGCTAGTTCAAAAATGCTCGTGTATTTCAATGGTTGTGTATGTTTTAAAAAAAACTCAAGGTACCACATATTTGGAACTATTTAGAGTCTAGGAATGGGAAAGGGGAGCATGATGGAGCATGCACATGAATCAAAACAACGTTACATGAGAAAGAAACGAAGTTCACAACTACTTCCCTCATTCGAGTTGAAAAATCCATTGTTGAATGGTGTTCTTTAGTAAGGACAAAAGGAATAAGAAACCATGAATACCAATCAACCAGGAAAGGACATGTACAAAGAAATTTTTGGTAGGTGGTTGATGTAGATCAATCACAGTGGTATGAATGAAAAAAAATATAGGGCACTCATGGATTCCATTTAGTTCAAACATCAGATAATACAATAGTTGAAATATGGATGAGAAAACTCTCTTGCTTCTATGGTCCATGTAGTAGTAATGAATGGGATGATTGTGAATCCATGGACTGGGTTGATAGATCGGATCGTGTATCACTTATCATTGGTCAACGTATAACTATGGAATTATCCTAGTTGGAGGAGGACAAATTAAATATTTCAACAAATTATGATCACGTCTCAAATATCGTACCACTAGGTTCGGTGAATATTCTATTAATTTTGAATAAATAGCATGAATGTAGTATGATTTGGTAATTTAGTGAACTCACGTGTTGGCACTCCATTTTTTGTAGGGCACATATAGGCAGTGGTTTCCCCAAAAGGTAATGAATGGGTCACTGACTATTGGTTGACACATTGCTTAGAGGGAAATCAGACCCTCATTCTCTCAGTAACAAACTCTGAAGGCATTAATTTCCAATTGGGTTGATGGTTATTAAAGAAGAATATCTAACACAAGATGAAATAACATGGAATAAAGGTGGTTATGTATTTCAATATTATATATCAAGTGAAGTTGTATACTACTTTATGAGCATGGTTATTGGTACAACCTCCAACTACAAACAATGCAAAGTAAGAACTCATCAAAGGTATGATACTTCCTACCTTAATCCAAGTACGTGAATTTAATGGAGTTCTTCAGTATTAGAAGTGATCCTAGAATTCTACTTGAATTACCATAGGTATGTATACCACCCAATGATTGTTGGAAATATGGGATTTCTCTAGCGTTTCCATGTCTTTCCTTGCCTTKTCTTTCCATGTATTTCCTTGCCATGGCTTGCCATGCCTTTCCATTCCTTTCATTTCTATGTCTTTCCATGCCTTACCTCACCTTGTCTTACCTTTTATTTCCATGCCTTGTCTTTCCATGCCTTTCCTTGCCTTTCCTTGTGTTTCCTTGCCTTGTTTTTCCATGTATAGCCTTGTTGTGCCTTTCCTTGTATTTCCTTTGCATGCCATGTATTGTATTTACATGTCTAGCCTTTCCTTGCCTTTCCTTGTGTTTCCTTTCCTTTCCATGTCTTTCCATGCCTTTCCATGTCTTGTCTTGCCATGTCTTGTGATGCCTTTCCATGTCTTGTCTATGATTCCATGCCCAATGGTAAGGTTTCTAATCTTTTTTTCTTCCAAACAATTATAATTTTTCCATCCTTTTAAACCTTTCAATGATCTAGGGTTTATTTAATATTATTCTAATACTAGAGGAAAGTAGACTCCCTCATTTGTGCTATAAGGTTTATTTCTTGTCTAATTTTACATGGATGATCATTGCACATCTAATACAAATTGAACTAGGATTTGGGTTTAACTCTGAATTATATCCTTTCTTTGCCTTATCTAGCCTTGATTTTCCTTGCATTTCATTTCCTTTCCTTGCCTTGCCATTGCCTCGCCTTGTCTTACATTTCCTTTAATTATACCTAGACTATGATCTAGACCATGACCTAGACCATGACCATGACCTTTCATTGCCATGCATTGCCTTGCCATGTCTAGCCTTTCCTTGCCTTGCATTGTCTTACTATGCCTTTCCTTGACTTATCTTTCTTGGTCTTACTTTGTCTTGCCTTTCCATGTCTAGCATTTCCTTTCCATTTCCTAATCAAAACTAGTTCCTTAGTGTTGAAGCTTGAGGAGGCCATGGGTTTTTTTGGTATAAATTTAAATAAAATTGCAAATAATCACAAACATCAATCCAACCATTTTCATATTATACATGAAGGCCATAATAACATATATTCATAAACATACGCAAAAAAAATGTTACATGGAAAAAAATCAGTAGCCATAATAGCAAGTAGTCATCAACAAAAAGCAACAAGCATGGCACATATGGAAAAGGTAGAGATAATACAAATGCTTAAAACATGCAAGAAATCTTACAAGTTATTCACTTGTAAAATATTTTCTTATTGGGCCCCAATATTTTATGAATAAATCCCTGAATGCCCCATGGTAAGAATTTAGTAGAGTTGTTTTCATCTATGCTTTGTCAAAGATTTGGTGATGCTAGAATTTTTAGATTACGCAAGAAACAAGATTTCTTATTGGGCATAAAAGTATGATCTCCAAATGTCCACATAGAAACATTTTCCAATTCACTCAGTTAACCTCCACACTAATCGATAACTTATTTGCTACAATATGGTTCTTTGTTGGTGTTTGTTTGTTGGGATTATTGTTGTGAAATGATGGAATTCAACCCATTTGTTTTTTTTTGGAGATGGACATTATTCCCCAAGACCAAATTGTTAGCATGTCCCGAAATGGCTTGAGGAGGTGAGTCACAAATCACCATAAAAATATAATTGGTCCTCCAATGGAAAAACTATAGGTTGAATTGGACTTCTGACATCGAATTACAGCTAGGGGTACCCTCCCCTATGATTTCGTTGTCTAGAAAACCATTAGTTGGGGGATCTATGGAACTAGGGTTTTGGTTAGTGAAGCATAGTGTAATTTTTGAACAAGGGGTCGACTTTGAATAACATTGTGTCATATTATTGTGGGTAGCATGGTCATGTGGGAATTGGAAAAAAACATGTGCGAGATCTTATGAAACTCAATTATTCCACTCGGTTTGGATTTTATGCCCCTGGACCAAATTGTCAACATGTCCCTAAATGGTTTGAGGAGACGAGTTGCAACTCACCATAAAAATATAATCGTGCCTCTGATGGAAGAATTGTTAGTTGAATTGGACTCGTGACACTATATTATGGATAGGGGTACCCCTCCCTTGTGATTTCATTTCCTGAAAAACCATTTGTTGGAGGATCTCTAGAACTAGGGTTTTGGTCAGTGAGGCAAATGTAATTTATGAACAAGGGGTCGATTTTGAAGAACATTGTGTTAGGATATTTTGGGTAGCATAGTCACATGGGCCTTGGAAAACACATGTGATGGAGATTATGAAACTCAATTATGCTACTTGATTTGTATTTTATGCCCCTGAACCAAATTGTCAACATGTCCCTGAATGGATTGAGGAGATGAGTTGCAACTCACCATAAAACTTTAATCGGGCCTATGATGGACTAACCATTGGTTGAATTGGAATATTTTCACCAGATTACAACTACGAGTACCCCTCTGCTATGATTCCTTTTCCTAGAAAACCATCCACAGAACTAGGGTTTTGGTTAGTGATGCACGATGCAATTTATAAACAAGGGGTCAATTTTGAATATATTGTGTCGAGTGATTGTGGATAGAGTGGCCACTTATGCCTTGGCCAAATACAAGTGATATATCTTACAAAACTCAGTTATGACGCTCGATTCAGATTTTATGCCCTCTGACCATATTGTCAACATGTCCCTAAATGGCGTGAGGAGGCGAGTTGCAACTCACCATAAAAATATAATCGGCCCTTTGATGGATGAACATTCAGTTGCATTAGACTCCTGACACTAGATTACAACTAGGGGTACCCCTCCCCCTATTATTTCATTACCTAGAAAATCATTTTTTAGAGGATATTTGGAACTAAGGTTTTACTCAATGAGGAACAATGCAATTTTTGAAGATCATATCAGGTTCTTTTCCCTTTTGTTATTATCTTATTTTCTCATCATGGAGATGTTATGCACACTTTTTGGAGTGACATTATGGACACTTTTCTTATTTTGGTGGATGTTTCATGAAAATAGTTTTTCTTCATGCATAACAACTTGGTCTAGTAAGTGGTCTTTTACAAGTAATTATGTTTTCTTCATGGTATTTAAGTAAATGCTCTATTAAAGTGGTAATAAGTCCATGTTTTAGGGAATGGAATGAGATATATGGATAAGTGGGGACTACTACAATGGAGAGAATGCATGTTGATGGTGGTTTCTAATCAATAGATACACTATGTTTGAACCCACAAGGATACCAGTCAACACAAGGATGATTATTTGCAATAATTTTTATATATTATATATACATGTCTACACCTAGTCTTAGACCTAGACCTTTCCTTTCCTTTCCTTTCATTGACTTACCTTTCAATGTCTATCCTTGCCTTGAATTACCTCACCTCGCCTTGTCTTTCCTTTCCTTTCCATGTCATTCCATGACAAGGAAATAAAAGACAATGCGAGGCAAGACATAGAAATGCAAGGCATGAGAATACATGACAAGGAAATAATAGGCAAGGAAAGGCAAGGAAAGGAAAGACAAGTCAAGGAAAGGAAATGCAAGACATGGAAAGGATAGACATGGAAAGGCAAGGCATGCCAACACATGGGAATACCTAGACCTAGACCTATAACCAGACCATGACCTAGACCATGAACTAGATCTAGACCTATACCTAGACCATGACCTAGACCTATACCATGACCTATACCTATACCTAGACCATGACCTATACCTGGATCTTGTGGAAGCATGAAACTAGATATATATGAAATATATATTTAATATTTAATATTTAATAAATTCATTATTCTCCATCTTATTCAATGTACAACGATGTGTATTAAATACATGTAAATGAGTAGAGTCACGTCTTTTTGTCTAAAAATACGTGACTTTACATTAAAATTAAAATTATTACATTAATTATTTAATTAGTAATTAATGACATTGTAATATACATACAATATATTACAAGTCATCCCTCCCTAAAAAAGCTTCGTCCTCAAAGCATAAGCAAGGACAAATTCTTGGATCTAAAGTGTTAGCCGTAGCTAGATTTATCTCTTTTGGAAAAACAAAGTTTCTTATGAACCCAAGGAGGAGTTATAATAGGATTACGATCCCATCTCTGAATTTCACATTCCTATTGACGTTCATGTTCCCTTTCCCTTTCACGTTCTATTGAAATTGAGATATAACCATTTCCTCTGTGATTATGCTGCTCATGGAGACCATTCTACCTTGAATTGGATTTCATTTTTCCATCAACTAGCTTCATTTATAGTGGTTTACTCTGGAGGGTTGTATCCTCACCTCCACACGACTAGTCGTCAACATTGTCTCCAAGATATTATATAAAATACTTTTCAAATGATGATGCCCCACTTTTACCATCTGTCGATGTTATATTATCAATAATAGGTATGTCCATTTCCATCATGTTTTTTGTTGGTTTGATTGAAACAAAGGTATGAGATTGATCAGTTTGTTGAATAAAATTTTCCCTTGAGTTTTCTCTTGGGGTGAACATGTTTTCTCTTGGGATGAACATTGCATCTGCCCTTGGAGTGCTAGGTGCTTCTTCACTATAACTAAAAAATGATACCTTGGGTCTATCCTTCTTCGTATTGGATCTATGCGAATGTATGTGGATCCTTGAACTTTGAGTAACATGCCTTGGAGTCAATAGGGATGTTGTCATTACTTGAACAAGTTTTTCTTTAACAAGCAAACTAGCTATTCCATTTTGAACAGAAGGAGATACCCCACGTCGGCCAATAGACATTTGATGCTTTCTATGAAGAGTTACAAATGGATTTGTTATAGGTTGTGGTGTAGTAACCATTATATTATGTTGAGTGGGTTTCTCAAAGGTGATTTTCCCAAAAGTTCGAGTTGATATGCCAGCAAAACCACTAGAAGCAGTTGGTTGCGAATTAACAAAATTACCAAAAGAAAATGCACCATTCTTGTTCACCAATTGTTTTCTCTCCACAATGTGCACAAGTTGTAATATATTCATGTTTACCACGTGGTCCATCGATTTCCCATTGCTTAACTCTCTAAAGCCGCGACAATCTTGAAGAACCAACACCTCCAAATTTTTTAGTTGACAAATACCTTCTAAAAGCTTCTTTAGTTTCTCACACCATTCATAGTCCAACACTTTTTAAATTGCTAATTGACCAAACCCATATGGAAGCTTCTCTAAACTGTTACACCATTTCAATGAAATATGTGTGATAAAGGAAAGGTTGCAAAACCCATGGGGTATTGTTTGTAGAGACCAACAACATGAAAAACCAAAGGTTCACAATAGCTTCAATTCTCCAATTCTTTTTGGATTTCTTTCTGGAACACTTTCTAGTTGATAAAAAAAATTTAAATCTAATTCAATGAGGTGTGTTAC
>SNQJ01S0088571.1:28673-44841 GCA_010110895.2 Picea sitchensis
TAGGGGAATCGGTAACAACGGCAGTATCGTACTCGCGTGACACGGGGTCGAATCCTGTCGGCTGCCTTATAAACCCTAGGGAGAAACACACAGCCCGCAAGCACGCCCTCCGAGTAAATCAGGGTGAGAATCGACCTTGAGACCTCATTTACATAGTTCCTTCCATTTACACGGCACTTGCCAATCGGTCTACACCCCTGCGGGCCGTTTTATTGTTTATTGATTCCTTTAGGAAAATTATATTAATCTAAGTCAAAATCTAAAGCTAAAACAAACCTATAAGAGAATTCTACAAGAACTGTGCAGTTCTACATGAACTGTATAGTTTCTACAGGAAACTCCTACAGGAAGAAAAATGGAGTCTAAGGAAGAAAAATGGAGTCTAAAAAGGTAGTGCAAGTCTTTAAAAGCATGGAAAAATCTAGAATATAAATAAATGAAGTGAATCTAAGGTTCTCGACCTTGAGAGGCACCTAAAAGTGCTCCAAAAGGTTATTGAACATTTATATAGGATGCTGCTACAACTGGCCAATTAGTCATAATCTTAATAAAATTGAAATTGATCATGCAAAACAATATCAAACTTTAAGGGAGAATGCAATATTATCTAGGCACTAACCAATATGCATGAAAAACTACATAAATAGTAGTAGGGTTCTTGAGCCCTCTTGGATGGGCCCTATCCAAGAAGCACAAGGAGCCTAAAAGAAACCTTAATAGAATGAAAGTAGAACTATCTTTATTTCATAAATATTAGTAATACATCAGGAGCAAGAAATCTTTGAGTTCTCAATACAAGTCTTCACAAAATCTCCACACAATACTTCTCCAAAATTCTCTATATCTCTTCTAGACTTGGAGGCATATATATAGCTAGAAAGTTTGACCCGCCTTCCTAAACAAAGGAGAGGATTGAATGAATGTGGGGTCTCATACCTTTACATTTGTAGCTCTGATTGTTGTTGATCAAAAGTGTTCATAAATGCACAAGGAGCGCACTAGGAGGTAGGTATGGAAAATTTTCCTTAATCTTTGGCTGTCAACTCCTTTGAGGAGACAAAATCCCCCGATTCTAGGGTGTTGAAACCCTTGATTTTTGAATCTCGACCTGGTTGGTGGAAAACACATATTTTGAAAAAATATTAGAGCAAAAAGGTACATAATACACAAAAATCCACCTCAATCAAACATTCATTAAACAATGTACAAAATACCCATGATTGACTACTAAATATGGTCAAAAAGTAAATATTAATTCAATCTGAGGTGGAAAAGAGTGTCAAAGATGATCCTCTAAAATGCACAATATTGGGCCTCATCATCACCCCCAAAATGAGCTTTTGCACACCCATATGCAATCAAATTTGTCTCTCTATCTTCATTATTTTTGTTGTTGTGTACCCTATTGTTGTTCACCATTCCTCTATTGTCCATCATCCTATTGCTGCTCAATTCCTTGTTGCTTCTCATTACCTTGTTGTCTATCAACATTATCATGTTGTTCTTGTCATTGCTTGTTGAATTCCTCTCTCATATCCCAAGATGTATACTTGGTGACAACTTGCTGCTCATGGTATCCCTTATCTCTCACAATCATGTCCCATTCTTCTTCTTCCCTTTCTGGTTTGAGGTCATCCATAGGAGCTACATGGAGAAGGAATGGAGGGATCATCCTTAAGCCAATCCAATTAGTTTTCATTCTCCTTAAAGTTTATTTATACCATGGTATTCTGAGGAGGGAAAACTGCAAGGTATTGGGAGAATGAGGTTCCCTGATATGCAAATCATAAGTAAAATAGTGTCACCTCATGTGGCATGCCTCTATTGTTTCATCTCCCAATAACTTGAGTGAGTCATCAAGATGGGTTATTCCTTCCCTTTTTTTGGTTTTCCATCCTCGATTTATATCCTTATCCAAAGAGATGCTATAATTATTTTTTATGACATATTTAGGCCTGGAAGCCTCTGCTCTAATTCAAAGGGATGTTTGTTGTTCTTCTTCCTTATACTTTTTGAATTCCTCTTCTCTCATTTCCTCATGCCTTAGCCAAGAGGAAAGTCCATCAATTGCACATCCCCCAAATATATATTGAGATTCCAATTGCAAGGTTGTGTTAAGACAAGTTTATGTAGGTAGAGTTCACAAAGCTTATCTTTTCCTTCCATATTACAACTCTGATATGCATTTAAGGAATCTAGGGGAGAGTCAATGTTGACTTTACTAACTTAGCTAAGTGTGTAATCTGATTTTTGTTCTACTGTTCTTTTAGGAACAATGTGTAAGTTGTAGTTGGTGGCCTACATTATATCATTTCTTCATATAATTTAACTATTTGTTTGGTTGTCACTTCCATAATATCCATTTGTTCACTCTTCTCATGCATATCTCTTCTTGCCTTACTCAATTGCTGCTAAAGTGTTTGGTTCTCTACTTTCAACTTCTAGCTATATTCTACTTTCTGCATTGTCATAATTTGGAACTTTCTTGCATAAGTTGTAGTTGTTAATCCAACTCTTTAGAAACCTCCTCTTTCAACTTTCCTTTATTATGTTTTGCCACCCTTTTCTACTCGATGAAATCAATCTTAGATTTCTCTAGTTTCAACAAGGTTGCATAAAGAAGCTTTTCCACATGATTTTTTTTTAGAGGTTCCTTTCATTGGTCTTTCTTCTTTCATTGTTGCCTCCTCTTGAGGCTCTTTTCCTTTTGACTCTTTTTGTTGTTCTGGACTAGGAGAGTCATTGACTTCCTCTACTTGGGGTGCGATAGTGTGTGGGGCTGATGGTATTGGGCTCCACATTTTTTTTACTTTTCTTGACTCTGTTGGACCTCCTCCTTCTGGGTTGCACCCACTCTTCTTCATCTGTCCTTTTCTTTTTCTCCCTCTTTTGTTGTTTTTCTTTCTTGGGCTTGGTGAGTCTCTTGGTGAAAACTTCCCACATAATTCTGTGTTTCAAGCTCCTAAGAGCATCTGAGACTATCGGCTTGATGAGGCCATGATGTGATAAGAATTCTTGTTTCCCTCTTTTTACTTTTAGGCTCATCTGTTTTAGTGATCGAAGAAGAAAATAAGGGGCACTCAGATTCAGGTGTGGTTCCTAATTTGGAAGATGCCTAAGCTGATGCAATAGTATGAAATGGTAGGCATATACCACACTCATCCTACCCTCACAAGTAATGTATTTGATGATGTGGTATGCTACCTCTTCCCATGGGTGACGGAGGCTTTCCCTTTTTGTGTCACTTTTATCCTCATCGGGTTTCTCATTGTGAAGGAAGAAGGTCTTCTTAGAATTAAAGGATTCCTGTATTTCTTCTTTGTCCCAAGGGATACCCAAAGGTAAACTATAAACTTTCTTGATGGAGGCTTCATTGATCTTAATGGTGAGCCCCCTGATTGTAGTCACATATTCCTAATCTTGTATGTTATGTAAATTCTAAGAAAACTCTATGGACACCTCATTATAAAACCCCCTTAGTCTCTCAAAGTAATCCATCCACTCACATTTTTGAAACATTTCCACTATCTCATGGTTGTCATAAACCCTAGAAGACTATGTTGGTTCCATTCTCTTAAATCGTTCTCCCATAATTGCTTGTTAGGATGATGAATGGAGAAGAAGGTTGGCTGAAGGCTTCCTGTAGAATATTCAAGTTGACTTACTCCTTAGAGAGGATGATAAGTTGAGCTAGTTTTCAGGTAAATTGGTGGTCAGAGAATTCAACAAAAGGTTTTCGTTGAATAAAAAGGGAAATATGAGGGTTTTTATATGAAAAATTCCAAGTTGGTATGCTTTTATGCAGTCGTTCCTATAGAATTAGATCCTATAGAAACATATTTCTACATGAACTGTGTAAATCTAAATTTCTACAGGGTGCGTTTTTTAATACTCGTGAAAAATTCTAGTGTCGACAGGGTTCGACCATAGGTTCGTAACATTAGCATTTTGAGGGATCTCAACACATGGAAAGTTGGTTCACGTCTTAGGACATAGTCTATAGGTCTATAACTGTCGAAAAAAATGGGTTTCTATAGGGTAAGACTTGTTTGTTGTTCAATGACCATAAAAACTTCTAGGAACGACCATAGGTAAAAAACACATGAAAACTGAAATAAATGCAACAAATATTCGAGATTAAAGGGATATTTCTTTGTCTAGGGTTTCATGGATACCTCCAATTTGTATAAATTCTTCTCTTGCAATGTCCTCAGATCCTCTGGATGATTGTTTTTCTTTCCCTCTTCTCCTGCGAGCTCAGATTCTTGAATTCACCCAACTAGAGCCACTGTTATTCTTCAATTTCAAAATGGTGCTCTGATTTTTCTAACTCCGATTTATACCCTCAAATCATGGATAAGACTATTGTCTTGTCACAACAATACAACAATAGTCGACTTGTGTATTCATAATTCCTTAATTCGATCCTTTTCTAACTCAAACAAATATTCCTCCACTTAAATTACTCATTCTTTATTGTTTTGTCATAGCAGTACAACAACCGTCGACTTGTGTATTCATAATTCCTTAATTTGTGCCTTTTCTAACTCAAAGAAATAAACCTCCACTTAAACCACTTAATATCCATATGTAAATTTGGATCTTGGCACGAATTGTGCCACCCCCCAGTTGACAAGATGCAAATGACCTCATTTTCATCTCCTCATTGACTTTATAAATGCTTTAGATTATATGAAATAGGCATAGGTAAATTTTTTGAAGGTTAATGAAATATTTGAGAGGATAGATAGTTGTTTTACCTTATTTACCTTTACATTTGCATTAATGTTTCTTCTTGCAGGTGGCTGGAGTATGGAAAATGATGACTTGTGTCATTGATGATGTCCTTAGATTTTGTTGATGTCTTCCTCGAAATGAGATTTGTAATGTGTTGGAATAACATGTCCTTTCATCGCTCTACATGATACATATCATCCTATAGATATGTTTCTACCCTACTGAATATTTTCTAAAGGATACAAAGTATCCTATAGAAGTTGGTTTTTTCTATCTCGATGATGTATCTGATGGAAAAAATGGTTGGAGAAGGCGATTCTAGTTCTGATTTTTATCATTGAATTGATGATGTTGGTTTTGACTCCTATTGTCTTCCATTATTTATAGAAATTGTCTTGTTAGGTTGATCCTGTAGAATATTGTAGGTTGATCCTACATAATAACCTTGGAGATGGTTTTTCTTGAAATGAAGGGTAAAACAAAACATATTGGGTATGGAAAGTGTTATGTATGATAGAAATGAAAAATATGGATGGTCATATGGAGATGATGGAAAATTTTATTTATGAATGATGAAAAATTGTGAAAATTGATGGGAAAGTTATGAATTCTTATTTTCCTTACTGATTGTTGATTTATTCTTGTGCAGATGGATACAATAATGAATTTCCTGGTACCCGCAAAAACAAAATATTAGTACAAAAGAAAAATTCATTTTTTTTTCTTATTTTTTTCTTGGTTTTTTTTTTTTTCAAGGAAGAAATGCCATCATTGGTTTTCACTAATGCCTTTCTTCATCAAGATTTTGAGAAGTTTTCCTAATGAGGATATTCATTTATTCTTCAGACATGAGACTGCCTCCATTGGAGGTTTTCACCCTTATATCTGTCCTAGATGCCTTTGGAAGGTTTTCATCTAGGATTTTTTTATTCTTTAAAAAAAAAAACTCTTTATTGGGATGGATTGAGAGAATTTTTGCTATCAATCATATCCATATTTTGTTTATTCATTGTTGTTGTGAATTCTTCTTTTGTTAGGGGCTTATTGTAAGTATTTATTCTGAATCCATTCACTAGTAGGGGCATTCCTTCTTCATCAATGGTTCTTATCTGCACTTAACCATTAACATAACACTTTTCAATGATGTAGGGCACTAGCCACCTTGTCATCAACTTTTCTCTGAAATATTTAAACCTTGAGTCATATAGAATAATCCAATGCCCTTCTTTGAAATTTTTGTACTTAATCTTCTTGTCATGCCAACCCTTTCATTGTTGTTGCACCACTTCAATGTTGAAGAGTGATTTCATCTTGTACTCATCTAAGGTATTCAGTTGGTTAAATCTTTCTCTCTGTGCTTACTACAAATTCATGTCTAGTTCAGTTGTTGTTCTCAATGTATGATATTCAAATTCAATAGGAAGCATGGCTTTCTTACCATAAACTAATTTAAAAGGAGTAATCCATGTGGTAGTTTTCCATGTAATGTTACATGCCCATGCTTCTTTTGTGAGCTTCTTTGACCAATATTTCTTGTTCATGCTCACTATTTTGGTGATGATGTTTTCTATCTCTCAGTTTGTGACATCAACTTTCCCATTTGTTTGAGGATGGTAGGGTGTTGAATTCCTGTGGCGGATGTTATGGTCCGTCATGATTTCTTCAATGAGACTTGATGCAAATTGAGAGCCTTGATCCAGGACTATCTCCCGTGGATAACCAAACCTTGAGAATATGCATTCTGGAGGAATGCAACTACATTTGATTATGTGGAATCCTTCATGGCCCTTACTTCATCCCATTTTTTTAGGTAGTCTACGGATACCAATATGTGTTTCTCTATTCTTGGTGGAGGATTAATTAGGCCTATGAAGTCCATGACCCACTTGTCAAATGGTTCCAATGATACTTGGGGATGTAAATGCATCTCATTCATCCTTGTTGGTTTCCCCATTCTTTGAAATTTATCACAATGTGAAGTGTATTGTTGATGAGTTCTGAAAATATAATATAATGAGGCAAGGCATTAATGAAAACCAATGATGGCATCCAACTTGTAAGATATCATAAGTTGTCCTCTTGGCTACATCATGACCTCCACATGGTTCATCATGAAAAACTTGCATGATATCATGGACCTCATATTCTCTTTTACATCTCCTCAAAATTTGGTTTGGGAAAAGTTTGAACAAAAAACCTGCAACCCAAATGTAGGTTGAACTTTTTCGGAAAATCTTGCATCTCTCCCTCTAGGAGAAATGTCGAGGGAACTTTCTTGTTGTTAAATATTTTTCTATATCAAAAAAACAATGGGTTTGTGTTGATGTGGCAAGTCAACTTGGATAAAAAATCTGCAACTATATTTTTCTTTCCGAGCTTCTCAAGAATGGTTAGATCAATTTTTTGTAATAATAGAAACCATATAATCATCCTACCATTAATGTTAGGTTTATTCATCAAGTATCTAATGGTAGCATCATATGTATGTACGAAAATTTTATACCCTGTAACATAATGTCTGAATTTACTTAAAGCATGAATAACTACTAAAAGTTCTTTCTCCATAACAATATAGTTGATCTTCAACCATACTTTTACTTATGAAATAGATTACATAGGGTTTATTGTCTTCATTTTTGCCTAAGACTGCTCCTAACACTTTGTCTAATGCATCAATGTGAATGTGAAATGGAAGATCCCAATTGGGACCTTGGAATACATGGGAAGTTGAGAGTTTTTCTTCTATTTCCTCAAAATCTTGTCGTAGTTCAGAGTCCAACAATAATATGCATATTTGGAAAACAAGGTAAAGAGAGGAGAGACTATCTTACTTAAATCCTTGTTGAATCTTCTATAGTATCTTGCATGTCCAAGAAAGCTTCTTACATCTTTTGGTTTCAAAGGGGTAGGAAGTAAAGTGATGATTTTGATCTTATATTTGTTTGCTTCAATCTCTTTGGAGGAAAGATGATGTCCTAAAACAATCCCTTCATTCATCATCATATTACATTTTTCATTGCTAAGGGATAGATTCATTTCTCTACATATTTGGAGAACCTTATCTAGATTGTCCAAAGCTTCATCAAATGAATTGCAATAAGGGGTAAAATCACCCATATATACCTCAAATTTATCATGGATGAGTTCTGAAAATATTTTGAGAATTGCTCTTTGAAAAGTGGTTGGGGCATTACACACACCAAAAGGTAAGACTTTGTATGCAAATGTACCCCAGGGGAAAGTAAAGGTGGTCTTTTCCTAATCCTCGGGACTGATATGAATTCATTTGTATCCATTAAAAACATCCAGAAAGAAAAAGTATTGCTTCCAAGCTAAGAAATCCAAAACTTGGTCAATAAAAGTGTAAGGTACCAGATCTATTATAATATCCGAAAATAGAAATATTGCAAAGAATGACAACGAAACAACACAATACATGAAACCACAACACCAAAATAGTACCTTTATTGATATGAAACGATGTTCAGTTCCCTCTTCAAGGGGGAAACCTCCAACAGAGCAACGCTTTGTTACAATAATTCTCAAGAAAAAACTGCTCATGCCTCCTACTCTTATTTATACTAATTATATCTTCTAAAGAGCCTTATAGAGGAATATCTTTCTAAAAGCAGAAGCTTCTATTAAGTCTTCTTACATTGACTTGTTCTCATTATTAAATAGGTATTATAAACTAATGTCGACCTTTATTACATGAAAAATATATTATTCTAACTACACGAGGGATTAGGGGGGATAGGTCCCTAATAGGCCCTCCCCCTTGAAAAAAAACCTTGTCCTCAAGGCTTGAGATGAGGAAACTGTTGTAGAATGGTAGCAGGCTCCTAGGTGGCATCTTCTGGAGTTGTATCTTTTGATTTCACTAACACTTCTCGGATGGTGCGTTGAAGGAGATGACATTCACGTTGGTCCAAGAGTGCTTGGGGATGTAACCAAATGGAACCTTATTCATCCAACTCAAGGAGATGGGTTAGAGTTTGGAACTTAATTCCTATCACCATATTTAAGCATGAAACATGAAAAATAGGATGGAGCTTAGAATTACTAGGAGGAGCTAACTAGTAGGTGACGGGCCCCACATACTTGAGAATGGCATAAGGACCATAAAATTTTGGATCAAGATTCTAACAATGGTAGTATTTGAGTGAAGTCTTCTTATAAGGTTGCATACAAAGAGACACCTCGTCCCCTTCAACAAATTGACATTTTGAACGACCTTGATCATCTTCCTGCTTAATGCGATTTTGAGCCATCACCAAATGTTGGCAGTAGGCCGAAATTGGAAAGAAAGAGTGCACAAAGAAGAATGAAAACTGCAAGAGCAATCATGGGAAAGAAAGAGTGCAGGACGAAAGAGACAACTGGCAAGAAGCACAACATGCACACATGCAAGAAGGAGGCGACAACTGGAAGGAAGCAGTGAATGCATGCGGAGAAGGAAGACCTAACAACAGTAGAGTTAGGGTTTTTGGTAAGAGTTTTTGTGTAAACGACTGAAGAGATCGATAGATATGAATATAGGCAGGAAGGTATAAAAAATAGGTTCGAATATTTTGCGAAGGTTGAGATTTGATGTTGTTGTAGAGTTGAACTCGTTTTATGTAATGTTTTGATAAGAGAAGTACTTGTAACGAGTGAGCTAAGCGGGAGGTAGACCTCGAGGATCAGATCACAGGCTAAGGAGCTTGGTGTGATCTAGTTTGCCTCACAAATATCTTACCGATCTAAGGAGGATTGTAAGTGTGAGGTGCAAGAACTGCAAAACCACCATAATAAGAGAGCCAAGAGCCAAATATTTGTGGACGTAGCCCCGGGAGGGGGTGAACCATGGTAATACATGTGTAATGTGATGAATGCATGCATATCTCTATTTACTTTTGTTAGTTAAATGCTGAATGCGATGAATGAATGAGTTATTATACTTTTTAGTTCATTATTGTTGTGCTATTAAATCTCGAAGGTCAGATAACAATAATTTGTAATAAAAATCATAAGTAATGGCTCAGAACGCAGACCCTCTATCTCCCACACAATCCTAGGCTGTAAACACCTAAGTCTTATAGCCACCCATAAAAGCTATCTCGAGTAAGACTACGCAGTGCATTCTATGTGCTGTGTTTCCTAGGTTGTAAACACTTGATTCTTATAGCCACCCATAAAAGCTATCTTGAGTAAGACTACGCAGTGCATTCTATGTGCTGTGTTTCCTTCTGGTTCACCAGAAGGGCCGATAGTTTAGGCTTTTTTGGTACCTTGAAAGATACGAACCCCAGGTCAATAGCATAGAGCTATTTGGTAGGTTAAAACCAACAAATGGTTCCGTTGCGGTTGTAAGAGGAACAAGAAAGGAATGAGTAGATGAGATAGAAAAAAATGTGGAAAATAAATGAGTGAAACTAGACGACTGCTGAGTCACTAGAAGGGAATGTTGAGACCATGGAACCCCACGAAAGCAGAAATCAAAGGTTGGTTGAGAACTAAAGAGCTAGAGTTCACCCAGAAAGATAATAGAAACCCTATCCTGATGCCTCACAAATATATGGATAAATACATGTTTACGGATTTATACGAAGTATTTTTCTGTGATTTTCCTCACCTATTGCAGGAGTGGATACTAAGGTTGAAAGATAACCACGCGACGAACCGGATCTGACAGCTAGATTGGACCCCAATACAAATTGACTAGTTACAACAAGTGAATAAAAAATTCACCCGCACAGTCGAGTTTTGGCTTGATAGTATTGTGGTAGGCTTCATCATAGAATTTGCAGTTGACACAACGAAGTCATACAACACGACAGAGAAGGAATTTCTACGCGAACCTCGTGGAAGGTACATTCAATCACTGTATACTTCGATTAAAATACTGCTATATAACAAAGGTGTAATGATGATGGAAGAAGACAGTTAAACTTCCCTACGTGCATGGGGGAAGGGGGGAAGGATAAATGGCTGAAGGAGAGGATAAAGGCAAGAAGGAAGAGGAATTCTTGGACCCAATCTTGATGGATGGCGACCAACTTAAGTGGATCTTGGTGTCACTTGGAATGACGCGTAGCGGAGTACCCTACCAATATAAGGTGAATACCAAGAAAAGATTCATAGCTGCGAGGGAGGGCTTGGAAAGCAATGAAGAAGAGGTAGAGGATCTCTGGGCTATGGAGAAGATTGAGGAAATCCTGCATGCAACCTATGAGAGGAAAACAGGAGGCCAAGAACAAGAGGATAAGATAGCCATCCTTTCCATATTAATGTTAGTGTGGAACCCATAAACACATGTGCAACTAATAAACCAAAGAGAACATCACCATTTAGACAACCGAAGTTCTGAGGAATTCTGATAGTGAGAAGCACATCTACCACAAGAGAAACAACTGGAGGAGCTAGTTCAGGCATTATTAGTCAAGTATCCACACCGGGCGACAGAGGTAGCAATTCAGTATTTAGAATGGCAGGACATGACCCCACGATTAGATTACCAGAATTCCTAGGAGAAGCAACAAAAGACCCGAAGAAGAATTTGTTCATTTGTGCAAATATATGGGAGGCAAAACAGATCACGAATGAAGATACCAAACTTGCGCAACTAGCGATCACTCTAAGAGACCACACAATAGACTTGTACATGAGTCTAGACACAAACAATGCTCCTAGGACGATGAGGACACTGRCAGACATCAAGAAGCTATTGATTAGTGAGTTCCAGAAGCCAAGCTCAGAGGACCAGTACATGAATGAAATGATCGAGATCAGACAGAAACCAGGGGATTCCGTATGGGAGATTGACCAAAGATTTAATAAATTGAAGGGAAAGTTAAAATACCTTATGACCGAGATGCAACACCAACATCTGTTTGTCAAATCACTACTCCCACACCTAAAATACCCCTTATGAAAACAAAAGTTTTAGATGCAGGCTGAGGTGCTACAGGCAGCCTTGTAGCTGGAAGAGAACCAGTACCAGCAAATGGACCCAACCATTGAAGAATTGAAGGAGGATTTGAAGAACCGCACAATTCAGTTGAATAAGAACAAGAACAAGGATAAATGAAAAGTTGTTTAGTGCACCACATGTAGGACAGGAGGAAACCACAAGAACGAATGTCCAACATTCACAAAGTATATGGCAACAGATATGCCAAAATCATTCACACAGGGAGGATTATGGTGTGAAATATGCAAGAAACCGAGTCACGGCCCTTATCGCTGCACGATGATGAAAAAGTACCAGACGATTCCCAAGAATTCTTATTGCACATTTTGTAAGTCCATAGGCCACGATGACAAAGATTGCAGAACTATGGAGTTGATGCAGGAGAGAACATCGGATGCCTACAGGGTACAGACCAAAATGATGAATGGGCAAGCAACACCAAAGTTCAATCAAGCCCCATATCCATACAATACTGCACAACATGAGTACAACACTTTGCAACAACCATACAACAATACACAACCACAGTACAACCCGACGCAACCCCAGTATAATACTGCGCAGTACAACTAGGCACCACCATATAACACGCCGAGAGGGGACAGAGCAGGCTATCGAGGAGGAGGAGGAGCCAAAGGAGGCTTCAAACATTGCAAAGGACCAGTCACATGTCACAATTGTCAGCAACTAGGACATTATGCAAGGGAATGCCCACTTCCACAAACAACTTGTATGTATTGTCATGCATCGGATCCTGAGACAGAGGAATGCCTGACACTGTTAGTAAAGATCCATGAAAAAAGGAACCAGAACAACTAGAGTGTCAATGGATTTCATCTGAAGCAAGGGAGGATGGACGAAATATCAACATAGTCACCCACGGAGGAACGAAGACAGGAAACGACACAGCCTGACAAGAACCTACACAGAACTAGTGGGTAAGGAAGAACACCGAACCAAGGAAGCATTTTGATGCGCCCAAAGAAAAGGAGACTTTTAAGGAATCCAGACATAAATTTCATAAGAAGGACAGAATGTCGACTTCCACTATGCAACCAACCCACAAAGCCCTAGAATACGAAATGCCTCCATCATTGGATCATACCAAAGGAATGTCACTCAAGGGACAAGTAAATACTATCAAAGAATTTTTGTAGTCATGCATCAAAATATTAAGTGATCCTTCATCTGTGAAAATATTGCAAAACATCTTAGAGAAATGTAGCAACGAGACAAAAAAAAATATAGAACCAAAGATTGTCAATCACCTACACACAAGGAGAAGAACAAGTAGGGAATTCAGATTGAATGCCAACATTGGGGATTTCAATATGGGAGATATCATACTGGACCTAGGATCCGAAGTAAATGTACTACCCAAGAAAACCTGGCAATGCATGGGAGAACCAACCTTGGGATATTTGAATGTCCAATTAAAACTAGAGAACCAACACAGAGTCCTACCAATCGGGAGGCTGCAGGGCGTAACGATAGATCTTGATGGTGTGCACACCAAATAAGATTTTGAAGTCATCAAAATAGTAGATGGAACAACACCATACTCGACACTACTCGGTCTGGACTGGGCATTTGAAAACTAGACCATAATTAATTTGAAGACAAGAAAAATGACATTTCAATCCGGAGATTATAGGTTTATAGCACCACTAGATCCATCAGAAGGGGAAAGGTTCGTAGAACCCACTTTCCTAGACTTAGAGGAAATCGACCAGTTGTATAGAACAAATGCGCACAAGGAGGATTATGTAAAACCAACTGCAGATGAGGTACTCAATTGGCATAGTATTACTTCATGCGCTATGGATTCAGACACTGGGTTAGAAAACTGGTAGCAGAGACTACATGAAGTATCCACGAGAAGATGTGCAAGAATAGACTGCACAATACGATGGATAGGCATAGAAATCATAGAACCACCCAGTTTCCATGGACTTAATGATTTTTAAACATTCTTGACACAATATGAAGATGCATTATTAGAGAACCAGAGGATACTAGCACTGGAATTAGCACTTAAGGCCACACCCGCCAGATGGTGGGGCGCACACAAGGAGACCATCACAAACTAGTACCAATGTAAGAGGCTACTACACATAAGGTTCGGTGCAACACATAAAAACAACAAACAACATAAGTATGAAGGATTAGAGACACCAATGAAACACTTGATGGAGTGTGAAATGCTGTGGAAATTGACACCACCAGAGGAATAGCCTCACCACTTTATTCATACATTAGAAGGCATACCAGTGAATTGGTATACAGATCAGGAACTGCGCAAAGGAATTACAACATGGGCGACATTGCAGCAAAACTTTACCACCACTTTCTCATTCAAGCATGAGAACCCCAACATAGACACAACTCTGAAATGAATCAGAGGAGTCATATTCATTGAGGAGCCAGAAGTAGAATTTATTACCAAAGAGYAGCAGTGAAATAAACAGATAGTCAAGGAACTAMTGTCATGCTACCAGGTATAGGAGGACATACCRGAMAAAGAGAACCCACGCGACATTCARATTGCAGAAGTAGAAGGCGAMAAATACGTGAAGGGACCACACATAGAATCTGAATTTATTTCCGTGCCAATCAAGGTAAATAAAGTTAACATCGGTACAATGGAACATCCCAAAATGGCCAGCATTGGAGACTACTGGGATGACCCAACAGTAGAAAGCATTATAGAACTGTTGCGTAAATACAATGACTTATTTCCTACAACATTTATAGAGATGAAAGGTATATCATGCGAATTGGGAGAAATGAAAATAATTCTCATACCTGAAGAGAGACCGATCAACCAATGACCATATAGAATGAACCCTATATATAAACATAAAGTTAAAGAGGAGATTGACCGAATGATTGAAGATGGCATAATCAAACTAGTCGAGGAATCAGAATGGATAAGCCTGATGGTCGTACATGACAAGAAACAAGTAAGAGGGAGCAGGATATGCATCGACTTGAGGAAGTTGAATGATGCATGCCTACACAACCCATTCCCTACATCGTTCATGGATGAAGTGCTAGAGAATGTGGGGGGACACGAAGCATACTCATTAACCGATGGATTCTATGGTTACCATCATATTAAGATAGCACAGGAGGATAGATACAAGACCAAATTCATGATGGAATGGGGATATTACCAATATATAGTCATGCCCTTTGGACTGAAGAATGCACCAGCAATCTTCTCCAGAGTGGTTATCGCAACATTTAAAGAATTCATCCACTAGTTTCTCAAAGTATATATGGATGACTAGGTAGTCTATAGTCTGTTGAAAAAACATGTAGAAGTCTTATGCTTGTTTCTAGAGCGATGCAGACAGTGTCAGATATCACTGAACATAAATAAATTCATATTTGGAACACCATTTGGGATACTATTGGGCCATATAGTATGCAAACAAGGGCTATTGTTCGATCTGGAAAAGGTCATCATCATCGTTAATTTACCAGCGCCGAAAATAGTCTGTCAGCTATGAGCGACATTAGGACACACATGATACTATCAGAAATTTATCAAAGGATATGTGGAGATCACATGACCAATGGAAAAACTGCTAAGGAAGGATACAAAGTACCAATGGAATGACGAGTGTCAACACGGTCTGGATACCTTGAAGGAAAAGATGGTCACTGCACCGATATTAGTATTTCTGGACTGGGGAAAGGCATTCCATGTGCATGTAGATGCATCAACGATAGCACTGGGAGCTATCTTAGCACAACCAAGAGCAGGAGACTTGGATCACTCGATAGCATTTGCAAGCAGAAAACTATCCGACTCTGAACAAAACTATAACACAACAGAAAGAGAAGGCCTAGCTATGGTTTACGCACTTCAGAAGTTCAGACACTACTTATTGGGAAAACATTTTAATATGTTTACATATCACTCAGATCTAAAGTAGCTAGTCAACAAGCCAATGTTGGGGGGGAGAATCTGCTGATGGTTACTGTTATTTCAGGAATTTGACTTCGAAGTAATCGTCAAACCAGGAAAACTAAATGTAGGCCCTAACCACCTATCACGAGTCACAAATGGAGAAAACCCACAATCTTAGAAGACAAATTTTCGGATGTACAACTATTCTCGATACAAATTGATGATGACTACTTCGTAGAGATCATCCAGTACTCGAGCACAGGTACCGCACCGCAAGAGTATACCACCGCGCAGAAGAAGAACCTATTATTTCGCGCAACTGACTATCAACTGATTGCAGGACATATATATAAAATGGGCGCATATAGCATTTTATGAAGGTACGTTCTTGAGCATGAACGACCAAGGATTTTATCAGAATCCCACGAGGGATTTGCAGGAGGACATTATGCAGAAAAATCTACCGCGCAGAAGGTACTTCGTGCAAGACTATGGTGGCCAACAATCCATAGGGACTTGAAATAATATTGTTAGGGATGCGATGCCTGTCAAAGGGTAGG
>SNQJ01S0088572.1:0-12411 GCA_010110895.2 Picea sitchensis
GTAATGTTTGTATTTGCCATTGTATCTTTTCTGTTCTTTTCTGAATATCAGTTTGCAGTAGATATTGTACAAGGTTAGAATTTACATGGATTCCCCTGGCATACACTGTGGCGATCTCCGAGAGTAGCTTCAACTGGGGAGAAATTATCTCCAAGCAATTGAGCATCGGTCTATAGAATGCTCAGACGCCGAAAGAAGGAGAAGCGCCCGCTTTTCTTATGGCCTCGTATCTGCTAGATGTAATCTACATGAGGAATGTATTCGTTGGGATGAATTTGAGTTGGCACATTGCAAAACTTCTAGTTCATGTCTACTTCAACATATTATGGGAGAATAGGTACAAAAAATCTTATGCCCTTATTTGCGAGGAATTCATCGCTCGGGTTTATTTCATTATTTTTAAAAGGGAATGCCCAAAGTTGTTTGTAGCTGCCAAGAAAATGATCTTGAAGGTAGGCCATTGATATCTAGATGAACACACAACCTATATCAGGGTGTTTGGGGCCACCAGAGCACCACATTTTCTCCCTGCTCACATCCCAGACCGGCTCATTGTAGGAGAAATATGTTATCAGACTATCCTATAGGGATATAATGCCACTTTGCTCAAGGACAAGAAACAAGCATTTATACCCTATGGCTTCCATGTGGGGTTTCATATACTGAATGACACTTCTCAAGAAAAGCAAGAAGGTTTGATTCAACTTGCATTCAGGTTCCCGACAAGCTGGTTTCACAAGCACGACCCTAAAGGCCTAGTCCTCCAACACTCTTCACAAGTATCATCTTATTGGCCATACTCGCATGACAAGTTTGAGGATGAAATTTTTACAAAATGCGCTTAGGACTGGGAGGAGGTATTACAGAGGAAAGATAACCTGAACATGACTAGGTTCAAAGATATGAGCATGGATGAGAAGGTTGAGAGAATAGAGCAATCGACTCAAGAATCTCTCAGGGTTAGAGAAGAAATCAGAGCAAGAGAGATCACATAGGCACAAAGGAAAGGGTTGTTGTTACTAGAAGGAGCTCTGATTTCTTCTATAACCCTCAATAAAACTAGAGCCAAGTGGCTTAGAGGGTCATAGAGAATACAAGTGGCTTAGAGTCAATACAACTGGAGGAAATCATCGGTCTGGAAAACCCTAGAGTTCCATCACCACAAATTAGATCATCGGTGACCTTTCCAACCAAGCCTGAGGTTTCAAGAACTCCAGGTGAAATAGGTGTGTCAAACCCCCTGTTTGATCTAATAACTATCTATGATGATGAAGAGAGTTCGGAGGTCTCCCTGGTAACTCTGGTACCGATTACAAAGGATAAGGAACCTAAGAAAACATCTTCCCAAAGTCTCGATGCTTCATTTCAAAACCTTCCGCAAAGCGACCATGAGGTCGAAAGTGTCTTAGACACTGAGTTGCTTGACCTATTGGAGACCCCAAAATACAACTCGAGGGATGAGATAGGATCGAGTGGTCAAAAAGAGGAAGTTCAACATCAAGAGATCAACACCTCAACAATCAATTACCAAGTAAGTATTGAACCTATCAATGATTCTTCAATTTTGGTCGATACCTCATTAGCCGATGAACAATAAACGAAGGTTGAGCCATCGGAGCATATGAAAGAAGTCCAGGAACCAATCCTAGAACAGATACACGCAGCAGGGAGCTTGGGAAACACTCTAACCTGGGGAGAACAACAAATCCCTGAGCCTGTTAATGAGGTCATCGATATACAGGCGATCTCTTATGACATGAAGAGGAAAGCTATCATGAAGAGGACCACCAAGAAGAGAAGACTCACGTTGGATAGCTCAATTATCATCACCATGGAGGAGAAGTTGCTCAATATAGAACATGCAAAGACATCCAATCTCATAGGCACAGGGATGGCTATCACAGATGCCACGTTGGATCCAACAACGAGGGATGAAAAGGAACTAGTCGTTGTACTAGAGGAGATAGATCATCTGTGCCATTTGTAAAAATACTATCAAGACTCAACACAGGCCACGATGTTCCTCAAGAGTGAGTTCCAAGATGATTATGCAAAGTTCACAAGCAAAAGACATATTTTCACTGCAGGTATAACCGATTTCCAAGAAGATACCCTTATGGCACTGACAACCTACAAGGACATGGAGAGGTGGTATGAAAAAACATACCAAGCGGTAGAAAGAATTGATTACACCAACGAAATGCAAAAGAGCCGAGACGCAGAAGAGCATGGGATTCAAGTGTTAAGGGATAGCAACATTTCTCAGATCAGGAAAGAATCTGAACACTAGGTAAGTGTGGCTCAGGAACCTCAGTGGGAGATACAAAAGAAGTGGGATGAGTGCGAAAAGGATGGGAAAAGATCAATCAAGAGATGAAAGGCATTGGCCTCCCATCATTCGGCACACCCGAAGACTTTGTCGATCTGAATGACACAATGAAGCGACATGTAGAACAAGACTTGGCATGGACAGCGGAGATCACACAGGTGGTGAGCATGGAACTGGGTCAAATACAACACTTTATGGAACCTCTGATCAAGACTCATCCAGTTCTACATCGGTTGAGTGCCAAGATTATTAAATATAGAGAACGGGCAGTAGAAGTGAAAGAAATCATTCCAGCCCTGATGGATCAACACAGGTTCCCTTATGCAAACACATGCAAGGATCTCTTCTTCAAGTGGTCAAAATATAAGAAGATTCATCCACTCCAGTAGAACCACGAGATAATTCCCAGAGAACAAAGAGATCAAGCTCCATGTGGTGATATTTTGTTTTACTTAACTTAAAATTGTAGCAACTATTTTTAGTTATTGATTCTTTATAAATAAAGGGATTGACCTTTTAGCAAGGGTCGATGGTTTTGGGAAAAGACCCTCTTTTTTGGAATTGTAAAGAAGTATTTCTGAACAATCTTAATTAAGAAGTCCTTTTTAGGACCAAAGACAAAATTCTATTTTTTTTTCATCAAAGGCATCATGTGATTGGATTGGGGAGGAATTACTTCCAACTTTATTTTAGTAATTGATGTTGTAACGAGTAAGAGTTTCTGAATCTATTGATAATTTATGTGTTTCAATATTTTTGTAGTTCTTTTGTTATTAATGATAGAAATAAAATCTTTGTGTTAATGTGTGATTGGTGTTAGAGCTAAGGAAACTATTTTCTTGCCACCATCTTATTACATGCGTATTTTTCTTACGATAATTGCATCTCAGTCAATAATGAAATACCAGCAAGTTAATGTATTAGTACTAGGCTTGTAATAGGTGTGAATATATTTGTCTGCATGCTTGAGCACGAGGTTTATCCCAAGCTCAGCCTTCTTCAGTAGTTAAGATTCCATTCTACCAGTTGGTTTATACCAACACACATCATTTTATCAGACTCATCTAATAAAAGAAAAGACAAAAAAAGAACGTTTAAACTGAAGGAGGAAATTTCATAGGAATATATCATGTCAATCACCACGTAAATCCCATCGACAAATTAGCTAGATCGAAATATCTAAAGAAAAATTCCACCATCAAACGTTGCAGAGTCTAATTGGGCCTCTAATTCGGGTTTGGTTCCTATTGTTGAGTTAAAGAGATCTTAGACCCCTCAACTCATTTGTACAACACCTCCATCTATGACTAACTTTTTCTGATATGGCCCTAGCCAATGCATTATGAGCTTCCCTCGGTGTTATAAGTATTTACCATCATAGAGGAGAACCATATCTCCTTCATTAAACTTATTCTTCTTGATATGTCTGTAATTCCATGCTTTATCCTTTACCTTATGTACCTCTTAATGGAAACCTGTCATGATTCTGTATTCTTCTAATTCCATCATTTGAGCCAATCTTTCTTGTGTTGCGCCATTTTTTGTCATGTCTATGATTGATGCAATGTGCAAACTTGGCAGCAAAAAATCTAAGGGAACTACTACCTCTTGTCCATATACCAATATAAAGGGTGTTTGTCCTATTAATTTCTTGCAGGTAGTTCCATAAGCCCAAAGTACTGCTGGTACCTTCAAATCTCAATCATCTCTATTTACATTACAAATCTTTGTCAAGGCATTCCCCAAAATATTGTTGAAGGCTTCTACTGTGCCATTTACTTGAGGGTGGTAAGGAGTACTCTTCCGGTGGTATATCTTAAACTCTTGAATCATTGTCTCAATTTTATTGTTGATGAAGCGAGTCCCCTGATCACTCATCAATATGCTTGGACATCCAAATCTTGTCACTACATTCTCAAATAAAAAATGTGTTGCAGTCTCTACACTGCAATCCTTTACTGATGCTGCCTCTTCCCATATGGCTAATTATTTTGTTGTTGTAATAATTTATTTGGATCCTGATCTTCTTGTTGGTGGATCAATTGGTCCTACACAAACTATTGCCCATTTATCGAACACTTGTAAAGTAACTTATGGTTTCAGTGGTATCTCATCCCTCCTGGATGGCTTTCCAACTCTTTGACAAATATCACACTTCTGACAGTATTATTTTGAATTCTTATGAACAGTGGGCCACCATAATCCTGCATGCAATATCTTATGCGCGGTATCTTTGCTTGCATAGTGTCCTCCTACAATTCCTTCATGTGCTTTTGCCAAAATAATTGTTCTTTCATGCTCCATTAGACATCTCCTCAAGATGTTATCTGCTCAAAGTTTGTATAAATGACCTAGAATCAACTGATAATGTACAGCTTTGACCACCAAATTTTTATTTTTCACAGTTGTAAATTCTCTTGGTGCAAAGCCTATACTCAAAAACTCAATAATTTCAACAAAATATTCATCTGCAATTCGTACTTAAAACAATTGTGCATATGGAAATTTGTCTTCCAAGTTATTGGGTTCTTCTCCATTTGTTATCCTGGACAAGTGATCTGGTCCTACATTCAATCTTCCAGGCTTCACCACAACTTCAAATTCAAATTCCTGAAATAGTAACAACCATATGCATATCCTCCCCCCCAACACTGGCTTATTAACTAAGCATCTCAGAGCTGAATGATATGTAAACATTTTAAAGTGTTGTCCCAACAAATAATGTCTATATTTCTGCACAGCATACACCATTGTTAATCCTTCTCTTTCTGTAGTGTTGTAGTTATGTTATGAATCTGACAATTTTCTGCTTACAAATGCAAGAGGATGATCTATATCACCTTTTCCTGGTTGTGTTAATATTGCTCCTAATGCTATTGCAGATGCATCTACATGCACATGAAATTATTTAGACCAATCTAGAAATACTAAAATCGACGCAGTAACCATCTTCTCCTTCAAAATACCCATACTCTTCTGGCATTCATCATTCCACTGGTACTTTGTATCCTTCTTCAGCAGCTTCTCCATTGGTGCGATGATCTGTGCATATCCCTTGATGAATTTTATATAATACCCTGTATGGCCCAATGTACTCTTCAATTGGCACACTAAATTTGGTGGTGGTAAGTTAACTATGACAACAATTTTGGCAGGATCAACCAGTAGACCCTGTTTACACACCACGTTCCCTAAAAAAGGGCCAAAAGGTTTGTTGAAAACACACTTCTTAATATTTAATGAGATCTGAAACTACTACTACTCTTGAAAAAATGGTTGGTTCATTCTTCAATCCAAATGGCATAATTGTATACTGAAATGAGCCCCACTCTATAGAAAATGGTGTCTTGTGTCTATCTTATGGTGCAATCCTTATCTGATGATAACCTGAAAATCCATCTGTAAAAGAATAAGCTTCTTAACCCCCTATGTTCTCTAAAAATCCATCTGTAAAATTTATAGGAAAGGGATCATGTAAACACGCATCATTCAACTTTATCAAATATACACAAATCATGATCCCTCTTTGCTTCTTTTCTTTCACCACGATAGGATTGATCCATTTTGACTATTCAACAGGTTCTATAACATCAGCGCATCTTGTTAATTTCTATCTTTACCTTCTCTTTGTATATTGGATTCAATCTGTACGACCTCTGTCTGATAGGTCTTTCTTATGGTTTCAATGGGATTTTCATCTCTCCTAGCTCTCCTTCTAGCCCCTTCATTTCTGAAAATGTTGTTGGAAATAAGTCACTGTACTCACGTAGTAATTATGTGATTCTTTCTACTGTATGATGATCCCAATAATCTCCAATACTAGTAATCTTTGGGTTATCTAAAGTTCCAATGTTGACCTCCTTAATATTTAAAGGTGCAGCATAATATTCCAAGTCCATCTTGGGACCTTCTACTTCCCTTTCACCTTCTACTTCTGGAATCTAGATATTGCGCATATTATCTTCTTCGATTTCTTCTGCTTCTGCTACATGATAGTAGTGCAGTAATTGTTTAACTGTCTGACTAGCCTGCCTCTGAGATGATGGAATTATTTCAAACTTTGGTTCTTCAAATATCTTTTCTCTTACCACTTTTAGTGTTTTATCCATCTCAGACTGTCATTCTCAAAGGAAAATGTGACTACAAAGCTCTATTGCATTTCTTCCTAGTTGGCAGTTTCTCTGCGTTGTTCTTGTTCTTTGTACCAGTTCTTCAGAATGCCTTCTAGTGTGTCAATAAAATGGTGTGGTCATTCTTCTGATAGTACTAATATTCACTAAACTATGCACTTTTCTACATGCTCTTTGGGTTGTCCAAATCCTTCATATTTCTCATATTTATGCTCTTATTTTGCGTCAAATCTAATGCGTAGTAACCTTTTTCTCTGGAACCAATTGTTGATGTTTTCCTTATGTGTACCCCACCATCTTGTAGGTGTAGCTTTTAAATAAATAACTAGTGTTGGTAATCTCTGGTTTTCCATAATGTCTACCTCATATTTCATCAAAAATTCTTCTAAACCATTTAATCCATAAAAAGTTGGTGGTTCTCTTATCTCTATACCAACCCATCTCAGGATGCGCGTCATTCTGGCACATCTCCTGGTAGATAATTCATGTAATCGTTATTGTTATATTTCCAGTCCCATGTCAGAGTCTAAAGAACAAGAACTAATACTCCTCCAACTAAGCATGTCATATGCATTTAGGTTAATATAATCTTCTTCATGCATGGTAGTCATGTATAGTTGATTCACATTTTCTATAAGAATATTATCCTTCGCACGTTCCACATATATGCCTCCTTCTAAGGGATCCAATGGCGCAATAACTCTATATTCTCCAGAATCATATATCATTTTCCTTGTCTTCAAATTGATAATAACATATTTATCAAAGGCCCAATCCAGACCCAACAGTGCTAGATATGGCGAAGTATTGTCTACGATGTCAATGACTTCAAATTCAGCCATGGTGCACACACCATCTAGATCAACTAGAATCCCCTTCAAACTTTCTATTGGAACCACTCTGTGTTGATTGGCTATCTTCAACTGAATAGGTGAATATGCTAACTTTGGTTCTCCCCCAGATTCCCAAGTTTTCTTTGGCAGAACATTGACTTCAGATCCTAATTCTAATATAATATCCCCCATATTGAAATCTCCTATGTTAGCATTTAATCAGAATTCCCTACTGGTTCTTCTCTTCTTTTAGACTTGGTTTACCCTTTTTACCCCTTCTTCCCCAGGATTACACTTTTATAACAAATTTTGCAGTACTTGTAAGGAATTTTTATCACTCAACAATTGGACACGAGCTCCCAAAAAGTTTCTTAAGTTACTTACTTGTTCTGAAGACTTCTCTTGATTGGTTTGATCAAATAATGATGGCATGTCATAGGCTGATATCTCATCTACTAGTTTTGTTCTTGAAGTGGACGTAATATTTTCCTTCAATATCTCTTGTCTAGCTTCTTTGAATATCTCTTTATCTTTGTGTGCATCAAACTTCTGCTTTGGTGATGTATTCTTCCTAACCCACTAATATGGGTCATGATCCTTCTTAGTTGCATCATCTCTTGTATTAGCTCCACCTCTAGTCACTATTTTAATCTTCTTCCTGTCTTCTTCTCTTTTTTCCACCCCTATCCATTGTACGTTCTGATTAGTTTGTTTCCTATTGTCCCGTATTTTTATCAACAATGTTGGATAATCCTCTATTTCATGGTCTGTTACGCGACAATACATACATGTCGCAGGTGGATTTGGGAAGTGTCTTTCATAGTGCCCTGGTTTCTGAAAATTATGACATGTTATTGGTCCTCGACCTCCAAATCCTCTTCCTCCACAACCTCCTCTTCTGAATCCTCATATGTTTGCCTGATTGTCTCTGCGCAGTGTGCTATAATGATGTCCTTGATTATACTGCGGTTGTGGGTTATTGTACTTTTGTGGTTTTGTGCATTGTTGTGCATGGTTATATTGTTGTTTTCCTTGAAACTACTACGCATTATATTATGGTTGTGCTGCAAATTGTTGCGCGGGATTGTATTGTGGTTGTTGCACAATGTTATATTGTGGTTGTTGCGCAGATTGTCCTATTACATGTTCAGCATGCACCCTGTATGTATCTGAAATCCTTTATTTGATCATCTCCAAGGTTCTGTAGTCATTTTCCTTGTGTCCAACTAACTTACAAACGTTACAATGTGTACTCTTCAAAATTGTTTGGTATTTTTGCATTAAGGGGCAATGATAGGGATCATGCCCATGTGTTTTGAAAATATCAAACCATGGTCCTCCTGGGGCCAAAGGGTTTGGCATTCCCACTCCAATATACTATGAAAATAAGGGACACTCATTCTTGTGATGACCTTCTATCCTGCACATTGTACACCAGACATCTTCTCTTTTCTCCTTTCCTTTGTTCTGATTTAACTGGAATGTTAAGTTCTTCAGATCTTGCTTCAACTTTTCCACAGCTGGATCTATATGCTTGTATTGGTTTTCCTCTAGCTTCAAGGTTGCCTGTAGGGCCTCACCCTGACTTTGGAATTTCTGTTGTCTTAAGGGATACTTCAAGTGTGGCAACAATGAATTAGCAAACAAATTCCTATGTTATGTATCAATAATAGTGTACTTTAACTTATCTTTTAACCTCTTGAATTTTTGGTCCACTTCCGACTGATTCTCCTAGTTTCTACTTGATTTCTATGATTTCATTCATAAATTGGTCTTTCAAACTAGGCTTCTGAAATTCATTTATTAACTACCTCTTCACATCTACTACAGTCGTAGCTGTTCCTGTTGGGTTATTTGTTGAGAGACCCATGTACCGATCTAATGCACGGTATCGAAAAGTGATTTCTAACTGCACAACCTTTGTATATTTGTCTGTAATATGCTTTGATGCCCATATCTTCTCACAGATGAACACATGTTTTTCTAGGTCATATGACCCATCCCCTCGGAATTTAGGTAACGTGATGGTTGGATCTTGTCATGTCGTTGTTAAAGTTTTTGAATTACCACCTTTGTGCGGTGTAGAAACTTGACTACTACTTGTTGAACTTGCAATTCTGCTACTGGACCCACGTCTTGAAAAAAATCTTTTGCCACTAATCACTTGTTGGTTAACTGATTTTTCTTCTTCATTTGTGTTAGTTTCACATGGGGTTGTGGGTTCCACACTAATTCAAATCTGGAATGGAGAGCCTTCTTCTATGTCAGACCCATGACCTTTGGTTTTCCTCTCATACGTGGCACGCAAGATATCCTCAATCTTCCCCATGGCATGAAGATCCTCTACCTCTTCCTCATCGTTGTCCAAGCCCTCTCACTCTGCTACATCCCTCTTCTTATTATTCATCCTATACTAGTAGGGTTGTCCGTTGCGCATCACACCTGCACTTCTTTTGATTTCCCTAGTTTGTTCATCATCCATCATGATGGGGTCCATTGCCTCCCTCTTTTGGATACTCTCTAGAGCCTTCTCCATTTCTCATATCTTCCTTAGTGCTTCCGCTAACTTCCCCCATGCACGTAGAGTGATATGGTTGTCTAATTCCATGGTCATCACACTTTTATCATGTAGTAATATATTGATCAATGTGTAGAGTGACCTGATGTACCTCCCTCTAGGTCCCCTCAAGAAATCATTCTCCGCAGCACTGTATGAATTCATTGTATCTACTACAAACTCAGTGATAAACCCCACAGTAATTTTGTCTAACCAAAAATCCACTACGCACATGAATTTATTATTAACTCTTTCCAACCGTGTGATATTTTCAGTATTCCACACTACTGGCCTAATCTGATTAGTCATATGGGTATCCTTCAACCTCAACAACCATTTATGTAATAACCATGGAAAGAAACAAAAATATGATTCATGCAAAACAATAAACACATACCTCTGCAGGTACTAGCGCGGTGTATACATGGAACCATTATTGTCTTTATGCGTGAACTCCAACTACTTTGTCTCTAACCATATTTCAATATCTTTCTTCATGGGATTCCATGGCCTGGACATCCCTTTCTGCCACTGCATATTCTTCACCAAACCCTTTCCTGGATCTCCTTCTGAGTTCTAGCTGGAAACAGAACCATTTGTTGGAATTATGGGTTGAACTAGGTTCTACTTTAGTTCTCCAGCAAAACCCTTATCACCATCAGCCCTTCTGGTAAACCAGAAGGCTACATTACACACAGAGTGCACAACGCAGTTTCAACCGAGATGGTTTATGGGGGACTATAGGAAACAAATGCCTGTAATCATGGAAGGGATTGGGGGATGCTCTTTCTTACTTCTTATTATTTCTACTTAACAATGCATTCTATTCTACTATTCATCAGATCCATTCATCCATTCATTCATTATTTGCATATTTAATCTAATGTGCACTGTAAATAAATCATCCATTCATCTAACTAACTAACCATTCAATGATAACTGCAGAAATAACACATCAAAACACATTGCACACGTGGTTTTACCATGGTTCACCCCCCTAGGGCTACATCCACAAAGATCTTATGTTTCTTTATTCTTGTTTATCAAAAAAGGGTGATGCGCGCATTACATCTGAGTAGTGAGTAATGAGGTAGACCAAGATTGCACCAAGCTCCACATCTTGAGACCTAGCCCTCAACTACTTCGACCTCATCCAAGCTTTACAACTCTCGAAACAAACTTCCAATCCCTAAAAACTCCCAAAAAGGTTCTCCAAAGAAGACTTGTCACACTAACTCTCTAACAACTCCTATGATATGATGATTCCCTAATCTACCTCACACCCCTTATTTATATTACAAAAATGAGCTAGAAACCCTTACAATCCATCCCAAAACCCTAACCCTAACTTAGGCTAGTATTGTCTACTTTTGAGTCAAATTTCCGCAAATATTGTCGCACACGTTGCTTTTTCTCAAAATATGGCACGTTGTTATGCTTGCCTTGTTGTGTTGTTCTCAAAACCTGCCTAATCCAACACTTGTACTCAATTATTTGTTGCTCTGTTAAAAATCTTTTTTTTTTATGTATGACAATATAATTAGTTGCAAAGAGTGTTGCTCCACAAGAACCAATACCAGCACAAAAAAACAATGTCACAAATATCTACTCATGCGAGATATTTAAACAGAGTATGCAAACACACAAGGATTCACAAGTTATTGTTTGCATGAGGACATGCAAACTCTCAGGTTTGGGGGAGTGTTGGGTTCTAGTTTTGTCATATTTCTCTCTCCAATAAATTCATTATTCTTAAACCATTTCTCGCATTTTTCAATAATACGCACCATAAACCTTCATTACATACCTTTTATTCATACCATGTGGTTAATACATTGTTTATCTATGTTTTTATTTATTAAAGACAATTATATCATAGTTTTTCTAATGATGGTTAATGTCAATAATTTTTGCAACTAAATTAACCAAGTTATTGTACCAATAGTTCACTCTCGGTACCTGAAATCATTCGTTAGCATACTTTTGCATCTGCAAATGAAAAATATCCGTGCAAGATTTTTGAAGATCTAGATGAAAGCATGGTGTGTGTCCCTTGATTCATGCCCAGGTCATACATGGCAGTTTCCAGTTGTGGTCAAGGGTTTTTCAGTTAAAAACATGCCAAATTAGCAGCAACCAACTTTCTATGCGATTTCTAAGAAAATGAAGAAGAATCTAACAATTCTAGAACATGTGTTTTGTGCAGAAAGGCCTAATTTGAGTAAAGAACAGACAAATTTCTGAAATTAAGCATGGTTAGGAAGATATGAAGGTTTTCCTAAACTAGGTTTGCCCAGATTTATGTTGCGGCTCGTTTTCAATTTATTCAACGAATTTCAATTCGGATCTATGCTCCATATGGAAGGCCCCACAATGGAAGATCAATCTAGTTGTTTCCCACATTTTCTAAGTTTGTATGGATGGTCATATAGAATCAAAGATAGTTCGGTTTGATCGTTGTTGTAATTATTTTCAATGCTCTGGTATACGGGATTGAAGGGATCGTTCTCATCTCTACGATGAGAGATCGTTCTATATATCGATGCTCTGTAATGTAATGAA